>CAMZMU010000076.1:39006523-39151171 GCA_947311845.1 Poa pratensis | reverse complement strand
TGGAGGCGCCGCCACACTTTGGGAGTGAGGCTGAGAGTGAGCGATAGAGTTTAGGGTTGTGTGAGGGCGCATTTATAGGTAGAACATCGGAAAGGAGGGCATAAACAACCGTTTTTTTTGAATTTTTTCACTGGACACCTGGGCTTTTATACTGATCTCTACTAGTAATGAAGTTGAAGAACATAAAATAAATAATATAACTACTCCTCGGCCTCCGCCTTCTCCTTCTCGTATGCGGGAGAGCCGCCGTAGTCGTCCATGTCGTCGCGCGGCTCCTCGCCGACGATGTCATCGCCGCCCCGGCGCCCCTCCCACATCTCGCCGTCCGTCGTGGCAGGATCGTCGCGCAGCTCCGGCGGAGGAGGAGCCGGCGGCTCTTAAGCAGCTCAACTCTTTCCGGCGGCATAGGCACCGACGCGGTTGAGGTGCCAGCCACCGGGTAGCCGAACCTTTGACCCTGGCACTGGCCTCCTATATTGCCAGTGCCGCTCCGCGACGGCCTGCCCGACGATGACGCGGTTCCATTCCAGGCGACCGCGGACGAGCGTCTCTCGCCGCGGCGAGCGGCTTGCGGTCGCGGGGCGCCCGAGGATCCGCGTCCTCTTCCGGCGGCATAGGCACACCTCCTGTGGTTGACGTGCCAGCCAGGGGAGGCTAACATTTGACCAGGGCACTGGCCTCCTATATTGCCAGTGCCTCTGCGCGACGCCTCGGCACGACGACGCGGTTCCAAATCAGCGAAAGCGGGGAAACTGCTGCGGCGAACGCCCGAGGAGTTGCTAGGAGTATCCATGGCTGCGCGGAAGTGGCGTACTGAGATAGCAGGAGATCGGGGTTTTTAAGGAGTAGTGGGCGGGTGCCGCGGCGTCACTACGCCACTACGCCATAGCAGTTACTCCGCTCGCATCGAATTCCAAGAAGATGGAACGTGTCCACATTGCGCACGGACACACAAAAGTCTCCGTTGCTATAGAGGCACATATCGGAAACGGAGCCAGAATTAAGACCGTTGCCAATATATGGGTAACGGAGTTAATACTTTCTCCGTTACCTATGTTGACGGGCCAGCCACGGCCCAGGTCAGGTTTGTACGCACTGGCCGCGCGGAAAGCGCGATTCTCCGTCGCCTAACGCCTGCCGTTTCCATAGAGGTGTATCCGATGTGTCGTTCTGTACTAGTGGGGCGAAATTCAAAGCGGCTCAAGATACCAAGCTGATTGACTTCGTGCCGGTGATTCGTCCAAGCAGTTCTCTATCGGGTCAAATCTGACTGACAAATAGGAAAGCGCGCTCATCGAATTCATCCGTGAGAATCGGGATGTCTTTGCATGGAAACCTAGTGACATGCCAGGCATACCGACTGAATTCGCTGAGCACCGCTTACATGTTGATCCTAAAGCAAGACCGATTAAACAGGGATTGCGCAGATTGAATGAGGAAAGAAGAAAGGATTGTAGGAGAAGAGATAGCTCGTTTACTCGCCGCAGGATTCATTATGGAAGTGTTACATCCAAAGTGGTTGGCTAACCCGGTTTTAGTGTTGAAAAAGAACAATGAGTGGAGGATGTGTATTGATTTCACAAGTTTGAACAAGCATTGTCCGAAGGATCCGTTTGCGTTACCAAGGATTGATCAAATCATAGATGCTGTGGCAGGTAGTGATCTTTTGTGTTTCCTGGATGCATATTCAGGATATCATCAAATCAAGCTTGCAGAGGAAGATTGGGAGAAGACATCATTTATCACCCCATTTGGAGCTTTTTGTTACAAGAACATGACATTTGGACTGAAGAATGCTGGAGCAACTTATCAGAGGTGCATCCAGAGTTGTTTTGAGAAGCAGATAGATCGGAACGTGCACGCGTACGTTGATGATGTGGTGATCAAGACAAAGAAGGCTGAGACATTTATTGATGATTTGAGAGAAACTTTTGCTAACTTAAGGAGGTTTCAGATGAAGCTTAACCCAAAAAAGTGTGTGTTTGGAGTTCCATCAGGAAAATTACTCGGCTTTATTGTGTCCGAGCGTGGGATTGAAGCAAACCCGGAAAAGATAGCAGCAATCAATAGGTTGGGAAAGCCGACTGAATTGAAGGAAGTCCAGAAGATCACGGGCTGCGTGGCTGCGTTGAGTAGGTTCATATCCCGACTGGGAGAGAAAGCAATTCCTTTATACCGACTCTTGAGGAAGTCAGATAAATTTGTTTGGGATGAGGAAGCTGATAAAGCCCTGGAGGCATTGAAGGAAACATTATCGAAAGCACCAATCTTAGCTGCTCCAGCTCCAAAGGAGCCCATGCTGTTGTACATAGCTGCAAATTCCCGAGCAGTTAGTGTAGTTGTTGTGGTGGAGCGAAAAGAAGAAGGAAAGGAGCATCTGGTTCAAAGGCCGGTTTATTATGTCAGTGAGGTTTTGACTCCGGCTAAACAGAGGTATCCGCAGTGGCAGAAGTTAGTTTTTGGCGTTTTCATGGCCAGTCGGAAATTGAAGCATTACTTTCAAGAACACCCCATTACAGTGGTGAGTGGAGCACCATTGGCAGACATTGTGTGCAATACTGAAGCTACTGGAAGAATTGCCAAGTGGGCGATTGAGATGGGTGATTATCACATCAAGTATGAGCCTCGCACAGCGATTAAGTCACAAGCCTGATTGATTTTGTGAACGATTGGACTGAGTTAAGCACGGCACCACCCAAGGCGCCGAGTTATAAGTCATGGGTTATGCATTTTGATGGATCCAAGCAATATGAGGGATCAGGAGCAGGAGTGGTTCTCACTTCGCCCAAAGGGATAAGATGAGTTATGTTCTTCAGATTCACTTTGATTGCACCAATAATATTGCCGAGTATGAAGCTTTGTTACATGGTTTGCGCATTGCCAAGGAGATGAACATCAAAAGGATCATGTGTTTTGGTGACTCGGATCTTGTAGCGCAGCAAGTTTCTGGGACTTGGGACAGGAAAGATGAGAAGATGGCGGCTTACAGAAGGGCTGTTGATGAAGCAGCTGGATTCTTTTCAGGATTCCAGGTGGATCATATTGATAGAAGGAAAAACGAGGCAGCAGATGCTTTGTCAAGATTGGGATCACGTAGAGAGCCAGTTCCACCTAATGTGTTCCTGGACGAGTTATGGAAGCCATCAGTCCAACTTCCGGGTGAAGAGGAAGATGATAGTCCAGATCAAGATTCCGAGTTAGTAGCAGCGTTGCATGAGATTCCTGAGTGGACTGAACCATATCTGGATTATATGATAAGGAAGATTCTGCCGAGTAATGAAGTTATGGCGCGACAAATTGTCAGAAGATCACTCGGTTATGCAGTAATTGATGGTGAGTTGTACAAGCGCAGTGTTTCTGGAGTTTATCAGCGATGTGTTTCATCAGTCGAAGGAAGGCAAATTTTGCAAGAGATACATGCTGGGGACTGTGGTCATCATGCTTCATCTAGGTCTCTGGTGGCCAAGGCATTTAGGCATGGATTCTTTTGGCTCACAGCTTTCAAGGATGCAGAGCAGATTGTTAGGGCATGTGATGGATGTCAAAGATATGCAAGACAGGAGCATGTGCCGGCTCAGGAATTGAGGACAATACCAATCACCTGGCCGTTTGCAGTTTGGGGTCTTGATATGATGGGGCCCTTTCAGATGACATCGTGCAAGAAAACTCATCTCTTGGTGGCTGTTGATAAGTTCACTAAGTGGGTTGAAGTAGAGCCAGTTACAAGTTGTGATGCTTCCAAAGTTGTCACGTTTCTGAAGAAAATTATCAGTCGGTTTGGCTATCCTCACAGTATCATCACAGATAATGGGACCAACATGTCACTCGGTGAAACAGAGATATTCTGCAAAGAGAAGGGAATCAGATTAGACCTTGCTTCGGTGGCACATCCACAGGCCAACGGGCAGGTAGAAAGGAGTAATCAAGAAATATTGAAGGGAATCAAACCAAGACTTCGAGTTCCGATTGAAAAGGCGTATGGAGCTTGGGTGAAAGAGTTACCCGCAGTGGTTTGGGGGATCAATACAACCCCGAATAGATCAACCAAGCGTACACCGTTCTTTCTGGTGTATGGAGCAGAAGCAGTGTTACCGAGTGATATAGTCCATGACTCGCCAAGAGTGGCGGCATATGTGGAGTCAAGCAATGCAATTGCAAGGGAGGATTCGATTGATGCCCTCGAAGAGGAGCGTGAATTAGCATTGGAACGGTCCGCAGTTTATCAGCAAGATTTGCGGCGCTATCATAGTCGCCGAGTAAGATCAAGAACTTTCCAGGAAGGAGATTTAGTTTTACGGCTCAGACAGAAGCAGGCAGGGATGCACAAACTAACTCCTCCATGGGAAGGGCCGTTCCTCATCAGTCGGAAATTGCACAATGGTTCATATTATCTGATAGATGTGAGAGAGAAAGGTGAAGAGAACAACACGGACCATGCTATCCTTCCTATGGAAGAGACGAAGCGGCCGTGGAACATTGCTCATCTTCGCCCATATTATACCTAGTGAACATGAACCTAGGCCGAGTTATGTAACACACGATGTAACCCCCAGCAGGTTTCAGACGCGCTCTTTTCCTTACCAGGGTACCTAAGGGGACTGGAAGGTTTTTAATGAGGCGGCTTGCTGGTGTATCTTTAATAAAGAAGAGTATTGAGAAGAAATCTTTTCTACTGTTTTACTTTTTATGCATGGTTTATGTTTAGTTATAAAGCTTGGCCCAAAGGAGTGCTTAGCAAAAAGTCCTATAGCTGTTGCCCAAGAGAGCACGCATAGAGATGTTTGAGATCAGTGGGGTAATGATGCATAGTTTAAGCCTTTACTTGTAAACATTGATCCAGGGCTTGGGGACTTATGAATTATAAATTCATAAGTTTTAATCCTAAGACCCGGCTTTTAAGCCTTAATTTTGTTCTTGGTTAAACTTGCCTATCAGTTTGATGTTACTCACAATTTTATGACCAGATTGCTTACTTGTTAATTCAATCAACTATGATGCCCATGCTGGGACTTAGTTTGACCCTGTTTTAGCAAAGGAAAAAGTAGCAACTGAGAAAGTCATGTGAAAGCCGACTGATAAGAAGCTAAAGATAAACCAAAAGGGTCATCTAAACCATAAAAAATATAAGTTATTACAAAATATTGAGTATTTCATATAGTGCACAGACGCACCATCAAATAAAAGGCAAAGTATTTCAGAGCATATTACAATGCCATTGGCCGAATAATTGTTTTGCAGGAAAAAGTACAGCATGGAAACTGGCTCAGATAGCCGGGTTATCGGTTGAGGTTCCCTTGGCAGCTTCAGCTTCGACAGAAGCCGGGTTATCTTCAGGAGCTTTGGCCTGGGACTTAGCTTGTGCAGGCCTTGATCTTCTGCAGTATCCTTAGCAACATCAGCCGGCTTTTCCATGATTGGCGTGGTAGGAGCACGGCTGGGTGCAGGGACAACTGGAGTGAAAGTACTTGGCGCTGCAGCCTTCTTCTTCTTTGCAATGGAGTCTCTCAGCTTGGCCAACAGATCAGTATGCTCGGGTTCAGGAGTGGGGATTGGAGTGTTGTTCTCATCCACTGCATCTTGGAAAACCGATAGGTCGAGGCTCTCAGCGATCTTGCAAGCAATGGGCCGGGTTTGGGCAGCAATTTCTTTGAAATCTTTTCCCCCAAACTTGGTGCCATCAGCATTGTATTGAGGGAATCCTTTGACAAAAGGAGCCAGGTTAAGGCGCGGGTTGTAGGCTTTGGCTAGAGCTAAACTGCGCATTGCGCCAACCCGGCATGCTGAGCGCGTCCAGAGGTCCAACCACTCGGGGATCGTGGAAAGCTGATGCAGGGACTCGTATATCATTTGGGGAGGAGCACAGTTGCTTTTAACACGCTTCATAATCTCAGAAGTGCCAAACTGGAACTGCCGAATGATGGTGTTCAAGCAGTTCAATTTCTCTGGATAGGATCTCCTGATGGCAGCGTCCTTCTCACCTGAAAAGTATGAAGTGGGTTAGTATATGAAAGCCGAGTAAAAGAAAAAGTGAAAAGAGATGGTGTTTACCAATGAGTGGATTGAGGATATCCTTGATATGGTCTTTCAGGGTGTCCAAGTATTTCTGGCACTGACCATCTTGTCAAAGCAGATATATACTTATCTCCAGCCTCTTCCAACTCCTTTTTCAGTTTGGTGTTCTCTGCAGTTAGAGATTCAATCGTTTTCTCCAAGTCTGAAGCATGAATTTCAGTTTCCTTGCGCAGCTTGGTTTCAACTTCAAGGAGTTGGTTGGTCTTGGCAAGTACCTGGTCATTATGGGACACATACCTCTGAAAAAAGAATAGCAAGTTAGAAACATGGGGGCTGAAATATATTTCAGTCGGCAATGGCAAGAAAGAACAAGTTGATAGTAAATTATATACAGACAGAGTATTTATACAAGTTCCGAGTGACTGAAGAGCAGATCACCCGGCACTTGGGGACTGGTATGTCTTTTAAATTTTTACAAGTTATTCAGTAACACATTTTCAAAGTTCCAGATAAATGTGAACATATTACCCGGAACTTGGGGGTTATGAGGATTTGAAAGTATCGTTATGATGAAAGTCAGAATTAATGAGGATTTGAAATCAGAAAGTAAAACAAGTTCCATGTTATCGTAGACTGATAACTTGGAACTTGGGGACTGGGATATTCTGAAGTTTTCAAAATGAAGGCAAAAGAGATATATATTTTCAAGTACCGAGTGACTGAGGACAGTTTACTCGATACTTGGGGACTAGGTTTGGTATAAAGATATGAAGAGGAAAAGATGTGTACCTGATGTTCTCGGACAAGAGAATCCACGAGTTTGCCCTCAGTAAGCTTCAGTGTGTTGTACTCAGTTAACAGACCTTCAAAGTTTATATGGCCATAGTGTGGCACAGTGGAAGCTTCGCCTTTATCAGTCGGCTTGGACTTCTCTTCAGAGGCAACAAACTTGGTTGCAGTATTGAGGGGAGAGATCTTCTCAGTAAAGGAGCTCCTGTGATCACGACTTCTGGATCAGTCGGTTTTTCAGCAGGAGAAGGAGAAACATTCATCTGGTCAGTTGTCTGCTCTTTATCAGTCGGCTCAGCATGTTTTTCAGGGGTGTTCTCCAAGTTATCCTCCTCAGCAATGGGAGGGCTTGGAGCGCCACTAAGAGTAGCTTTCGCCCTGAAATTGCAAGTACGAAGATAATATAAGAAAGAGCAAAAGAAAGCAAAGTTGATGAAAGTAAATACAAGTAACAGAAGGTTATACGTATTACCCGGTATTGACTTGAAAGTCACGGGGGAGGTCGTTGCTGGAGCCTGAAGAAGCTGTAAGAGAGTATGATTTAGAAACTCGGATTTGACCAGCTAAAGGATAACTATCAGAGGGATGTTTTTGTGGTTCAAAGTTGGAAAAGGAAGTACCAGGACGGCGTGGAGATGGATGGTTTGGGATTCCCGGGTTAAGAGGATCCTCTCCAGGGGAGGTCCGTGTTGCTCTCCTCTTGGTAGAGGGTTCAGCAGAACTCTGCGAAGATTTTTCAAGAAGAGTTTGGTTGAGTTTTTGCATAGCAAGATAAGAATATGGTTCTGTGGACATGCGAGAGTATGGCACCTTGGCACAGATAGTGCGAGCCTTCCTTTTCCCGGTAGCAGCTGATTCAGTGGCTTCAGAGCTACGGCCGGGTGAAGGAGTGATTTTTCAGTCGGTTCTGGTATTATAAATTGGCATCAGTGGATAAATTGGATTGAGTTTCGTTCTCAATTAAGCTTATGAAGAAGTGGCCAAGGGAGTCAAGTTCACCTTCTTCTTTTTTTCTTCTTCTTCTTCTTCACTCGAGGACAGAGCCTCGTCATCATCATCTTCATCTGCCTCAGGAGTGGCAGGGGGAGTCTCAACTTGCCACCAGTCATCAGATTCCTAGTGAAAAAATAGAAGTAAAATAATCAGTATACAATTGAGAAAGAATATGTTGTTAAGATATTTATCAGTCGGGACTTACTGGTGGTGCCGGGTTATTCTTACTGAATGGCAGAAGGCCATTATCTTTGATCGTCTCAACCTTTTCAGCAAGGAAGGCCTTGATAGCCTTGTTCAGCGCAGTGGGGTAGGACTTCTCCGAGTAACGGAGGGAATCAGTTAGATGGCCCGAGTAATCGCAAAGAAGCTTCTTGCGAATACTGTTGGGCTGAATTCGCCAACCCATCCACGTCTTGATCAGATCAGTTCCGGGAGTCCGTGCTTAACAAGAACGGAGATTTTCTTGAGAAGAGGCTGGAGAGCTTCTCTCTCAGTGTCAGAGGCGAAGGAGTTCATGTTGCTGTTGATAACGAGGGGCTCGACCGAATAACCCGGTAAAGGGTGTTCACCAGAAGGTATCTTGGCTTTGCAGTAAAAGTATGATTTTTGCCAATGCTTTACATGAGTATGAAGTTCGAGTGAAGGCATAGCAGAGCCTTTGCGGCGTTGAATAGAAACGCCGCCACAGACTAAGAGGGGGCCATTCTTGTGCTCACGTTGAGGTTTGCACAAGAATAGCTCCAGGAAAAGAGCTAAGTTGGGAGGAATGCATAAGTACGATTCACAAAGAACTATATAGTTACTAATGTTCAAGATGGAGTTTCGAGATCGAAGACCCGGAGTTTGTAGTGATGAAGAAGATCCCTAAAGAAAGGATGACCCGGGGGACGAAAACCCGGGTGACATGCTCAAGAAAGCAGATAACTTCACCTTCCTGGGGGAAGGCCGAGTCTCCTCTTCAGTCCCTCTCCACTCGATCTCCGACTGAAGAGGAAGAACACCAGATTCAGCCAGTTCTTCAAGCTTGGATTGTGTGGCCATGGATTTGGCCCAGTTAGCCGTAATCCCAGATCTGGGCTTGGTTTTTCTTGATCTTCTTCGATGCCGATGCGGCGGCGCCATCACGGGCTTGGCCTTGGCCTTAAGCTTCCTCGGGTCCTTGGGTGCCATGAGATCTGAAGATCTAGAAAATAGCAAGAAAAGAAATGGAGAACAACGAGCTCAAGAACAGCCCGAGGAAGAACAAGTCAAGATCCAGATGAAAGCTAAGTGCAGGAGTGAAAAATTTACCGGTGCTCGTGGAGATCTGGCGCGGTACAGATTCCCCGGCGGTGAGTTGTAGCAATGCGGAGCTACGATGGCCGGCGGTGGCAAGGCGAGATCTACAGGAACCCTAAACCTAGGGAGGAGAGAGAATAGCTCGAGGAAGAAGATGAAGTGGCGGCGAATGGGGAAAGTAAAGTTACTTTTCACCGTGGCCCATTATTTATAGCCCTGGGGTGAAACCCTAGGATTGTGAAAATAGAGGCGTTAAGATTTTGTTTGACCATGGGTCAAGGACACAAGGAATCTGTCAGAGAATGTCCCTGGTCGTTGACTGGAGAGAATTAAGAGCGAGATAAAAGTCGAGTCATTTAAAGTTTTGGGATAAGAGAAAAGCTGGGTTGTAAGAGAACCGCCAAAAGGAGCTGGTCTGAAACATAACCCGGCCATTCAGTGTTAATGGTCTTTATTTTGTTTTCAGGAGTTTAACTCGGATAATCCCATTAGCAGCTACCCTCGAGTAATCAGATCAAGATCAAGATTATCAAGTGAAGCAACCAATAAGCTTATTCAAGTCAAACTTGGGGATTACTGTTGGGGGGATAATAACCCGGTATACTCATGACCAAGGAAGAATCAGTCGGATGGCCCAAGGCCTGGACCGGGTGATGCGTACAAGATGTGGGCCGGGTTATAGTTGGGCCAATAAGCCTAACATGACTCGTCCCTAGAAGGACCTAGAAGAACTGGACTCCGAGTGAAGGAAGGAACCGAGTGACTTGGAGGCTACGGAAGGTCAAGAAGAACCTAGAGTAGGACTCCGTGCTCGTATGTAACTCGGTATTCATTGTAAGTTCGGCAGACTCGGCGTCTATATAAACGGGCTCCCAGAACAAAGATAGACAAGTCTTAACCCTAGTTCGATATCACCGCTATCAAGCGAAACCCTTGTAACCTGTCTCGTAACCCGGCTCTGTTGTCGTAGCCTAGTTACCGAGACCTCGAGATCAATAACATAGAAGCAGGAAGTAGGTCTTTATCTCCAATGGAGAGGCTGAACCTGGGTAAACCCTTTTTCCCCAACGAGCGTGACAATCTCCTGAAGAACCAAAGCGCCTTGCCCCAATCATCAAGTTACCCTATGGTAACATCTGCCGTGATAACCCCACGACAGGGATGTTGATGCATGTAAAATGCATACATGAACTTTGCACTATATCACACATATTCCAATCATATTTGCATCATATAAGGGTTATATTTGTCGTCGTATCGGCATCTTGGATAGGAGACGGGGTCCTGCTAGCCGAGGGTGAACGTAGGGCAAGAAGGTGGACGTCGTCGAGGTTGGGATTGTACACGGCGGTTTACCCAGCTTCAGGCACCATGGTGGTGGCGGTGCCCTGCGTGCTGCTATAACTCACTATAAGGCAATAGCCGAAGTACAGGTTACAATGAGTTGGTTGTAGATTGATTCGATGCCCTAAAGGCGTCCCGAGGTCCAGCTTATATAGGCGGCTGGACCTAGGGTTACAAGGTGTTACGTATCCAGCAAGTATAAGGAGTCCTAAACCTAGCCGGCAAGTATGCCGCCTTCCGTCTTGGTCTTGGTGGCTTCACGAGCTTCAGTCTTGGGCCTCCTCCTTGCCGGCATCCGCCTTCCTTGGTCGTCAGCTATCTGGGCCGCCCGGCAGGCAAAGCCTTCACCACCACTGCGGGCCACCCTGGACTAGCCGGATTGATCCATGCTGGTGATACCCCTAGTAGGTATATCCCCAACATTAGCCCCTGGAAGGGTTCGAGTTCTTCAGGCGCCGTCTTCTTCTTGTCGGCAACGTCCGCCTTGTCTAGTAAGCGCCTGAAGAGCTTGAAGCATTCCAAAGTTGAAAGTAAGCGGCAATCCGCCAAATGTTGCCGGATGATTTGCCGCCATCATGGGAAAGACGGCTTGAGTGTTGTCAGGAATCTTCCCGGCACCAGTCTTGTCAATTGACAGGTCCTGTCAAATGTTGACGGATGACGTCATGCAGTCCACGACAGTTTGGACTTGGGCATGTGTCATGATGATTTCTCCACTACGCACAAGAATCAGAGCGAGAGCCGCAGACACCGTTGCCACGACGTGCAAATCGTGGGCACGTGGCGGAAATCACGCGTCCCCCTAAACTCGGGCACGAATCTTGGCGCGGGGAGTTAAATACCCAAAGGGCACGCCGAGGTTGCTCTTCTTCCTCATTCGCACCCACCGTGGCCTCCTCACCTTCCCGAGCTCCTCTCCTCCCCGTACTCAACTCCGGCGAGCACGAGCAGAGCATTCTCCCCCAAATGGCGAGCACTCAGCAAGATGCGGCGGCGACGGCGGCACTGGCTGCGGCCTCGGCGACCGGCTGGATCTGCGCCAGCGGCGGCGGCGGTGGTGCCCGTGGGCGCACCGATGACCTCTCCCGTTGCCACCGTGGCTGCGGCGAGGTTTCTACTTCTTCCCACTCCGGCGGGCTGCAGCAGCTGCTCCGACGTTCCCCTCCCATCTTGCGGCGACCAGCTCTGAGGCTGCGGCGGCTGCCGCCGACGACGACGACGACGAGGAAGAGGAGGAGACTGGAGACCTTGGCTCCAGGTACTGGCTGCCGTCAGTTATGACGTCAGCCTATCTGAAGGAGCTGGAGGAAGGCGGTACATTCCGCCAAAGACGGAATGCTCCTGGAGGGTTCCAGGCGACGAGGCGGTGCCTGACCCACAAGACGGCGAGCGCGTCATGTTGGCGTCGCACAGCCTCGCGGTATGTCTCTGCCGCTTTCCGCCTTCTTCTTGGCGGTACTTAGTTTCTACGGGCTGCAGCCGCACAACATAGCGCCCAATAGTATTCTAGTGCTAGCCGGCTTCCAGGCTTTGTGCGAAGGGTACTTAGGCATAGCTGCGTCCATAGAGCTATTCAAGTACTGCTTCCTGTGCCGCCGGCAAACCATACCAGGCGGCCACCTAGCAACCTGCGGTAGTGTCACGTTCAACTGCCGCCAACCCGACTGGTACCCAAAGATACCATACATCGAGTCGGTGAAGCACTGGACCAGCACTTTCTTCTACTGCAAGGACATCCCGACACCTGGCAGCACACAGGGGATGCCTGTTTTGTCAACGGTCCGCCAACCCACAAGGCCTGTTGGACGGCAAAGGTGCCTCAGCAGCTTGTCGGCTGAACTTCGAATTGCCGTCAGGCGGATCGAGTTCTTGACGAAGACGATGATGGCTCAACTTGACGGAGTTGACACCGTCATCTGCTGGGTGTCGAGGAAGATAATGCCACTCCGCCATCGCCCACTGAAGATGTGCGAGTACAAGGCGGATGACGCCGGCAACAGCACCCTTGATCAGATGCCTTAGAATACCGGCTCAGAGAGCTTATCAAGCCTCTGTCGGTGAAGGCGGCTGAAGGCGTCGCCATGTTCACCCATGACAACCCAGCCCCAGCGGTAAGTCAAAGCTACTTTGTCATTTCACTGACATCCTTGCCACTAGGTACTGGATTAATATTGTCTTGTTTCCTTTTCAGCTGCAAACCTTGGGGGAGGAAGAGTTGGCTCCAAACTGGTACGACACCGGTGCCAGCAATCGAAGAAGCGCAAGCTGAGCGCCTCCACCAAGGATTTGGAGAAGAGGAAGAAGGCGGCCACCTCTGTCGATGCAGAGGATGAGACCGTGGGGAATGTCCCCTTCAAGCGGTAGCAAACTTTGCTTTCCCTGACTTAGCTATTTTGATATGTTTGTGCTGACAAACTTGCACTTTTCTGCTTACAGGGGCAAGCCTGCCATGCCCAAGCTCCGCTCCAACTTGAAGATTCTGCCGGCAGGGGCAAGCCACCACGCTCTTCTCCAGCGCTGCGCCGACAACGCCCACAGTTGGCGTTCCCGTGGTTGTATGCCAGGGAACGTACACAGCTGCTGGTACCGCAGAGGCGGCAACGAGAGATGGCGGGCAAAAATCAGTTGCCGGACCTACCACTTCCAAGACGGCTGAAGCTTCGGCTAGTGATGCCGCTCGATTTATTGCCATGAAGCAGGAGATGGATGACCAGATGGCGGCGAACAGGCGGATCGTCCTCCCATCCTGGCCTCAATCTGGCAAAGGGTTGCAAGACCCCCGGCAAACTGAAGACCATGCGTGACGGTACCCGCAAACTGGTACGCGCACATGGACGAACTCCACGAGACCCTGCACGGACAACTTGAGGTAAAATAGCCTATGGTCCCAGCCCCCGAGCACTTTGGCGGCTGAAAAAATTTTAGCCGGCAAAGTGGTCTCGTTGACTAAATAGTGCTAACCATAATGTTGTTTTCGTGCATGCAGGCCGTTCTTGCTTCCAATCTTGAGCTATTTCGTGCTCAAGAGAAGAAAAAAAGGAATGCCAGCAACTGCAGCAGGACGTGGAGTTGAAGAACGCCCAAATTGCGAGCTTGGAAGAAGCTCGCAAGAAGGATGAAGGTGACAAAGCTTTCTTTGCCTTCTTTTCGTCCGACTTCTTTTTCTTTTCCGACAAGTATTTTAGTCGTCTTTCTTTTTATTTGTAGAATTACTAAACACTGCGCAAGATATTCTCAAGAACTCCACTGACATGCAAGCTTTGATGAACGAAGCTGCAGATCTTGCCGGGCTGGTGCAAAGCTGAAGGCGGATCACGCCAAGGAGCTGGATGAGCGGGTTGGCCCATGCTGCGAGGTTAGCAAGTTGACGGGACAACTTGAGGCCATGAGCAACAACCTTGACCAGGTGAACAAGAACGCCAAGGAGCAGCAGGACCAACTGTCAAGGCGGTCCAGCTAGCTCAGAAACGCTTGAGAACCATCTGGATGAGGTCAACGCCATCCACGACCATGTCTTGGGTATCTCTAATCCTTTCATCTTTGTCACCTTGTCTTGAAACTTGAAGCTGCAGTGTGTAACTTTGTGTTTGTGCAGTGCCGGCTAGCTTGGGAGATGACCTGGCTACAACGCCGCGCCTTGCCCGAATCTTGAAAGTTGGCGAAATCGTCAACCAGATTGTCGGCGCAGGCAAAGCATTTGCCGCCAAGTTCTACCCTGGGGAGGACGGCGATCCCGTCATCTTCGATGCTCTGCCGGACCTGCTGGAGAAGGCGCGAACACGACAGCACGCTACGCTCAGCAGCACGAGGCGGCGCCAAGTTGGCATTGGCAATGACGGCGGCGTGGTACCCGGAGGCTGATATTCATCAAGTCACCGAGTACTTCCCCACCGAAGACGAAACAACCAAGCCATCGTGATGCAGGACGTGCTGCGGTCTGTTCGCGGCTATGCGACCCGGGTTGCCAACATGGTTGACATCCGCAAGTTCTACAAGGAACACCCGGACCCGCATTGCCGTAGCCGATCCCTCCTTGGCGGATCCTGAAGCTGCCGAGGCGGAGAAGGCGAAGCCGGAGCCGACAAGCGCAGCCCCAAGGATGGCGGAGCCAGCCCCAAGAATGCCGGCGTCAGCCCCCAGGATCTCTCCACCAGCTCTACCAAGGCGGCAATCCCTTGACTTCCTCCTGCAAAGGCAGCACAAAACACTGCGTTAATCTGTTAACGCATAAAACTTTATTTTGGGTTGTAAATATTTATGGGCCAACTTTTATGCTACACTTGGCGGTAGGCTTATTTAAGTGGCCCGCCTTAATATGTATCTCGCTGCATGTTTAGCTTTTTCATATGTTGGCGGAACCTCATCTTAGTTACTTTAGCTGAGCCAACCAGGTGCAATACCAACTAATTTAGACTCAGAGACCAAAGCCAGCATGTTGGTGCCAACGACATACTACTAGGCGACCCACACAAACAGACAGATAAGCATATTAGGCGGTGCAAAGATTGTTTGCGTTTTTAGCCGGCAGACGGCAAATGTCAAAAAGTTTGGACCTTAGCACGGAGCAAAACTTATTTTGTTTGGTAACTTTTATGACAACAGATATATGATTGCGAGAAAAGACAAAAGATGGCATGATCCCAAAACTGAATGAGCAAACCACAGACTTTTATTTCATAATCATATAGTACTTATTACAATGTGGAAATTGCTAAGTGTAAAAAGGACGTAGCTGCTCAATGTTCCAGGGTCGCTTGGTTTCTTCGTACTTGTCGTCAACCTTCCTTTTGCGCTTGCGACCTCGCTTCTTCTTGTATCCGTCTCGTGCGTCGACCAAGTAATAAGAACCATTGAGCAACACCTTACTGACCACAAAAGGTCCTTCCCAAGGCGGGGATAACTTATGCAAGCCCTTCTATCTTGGATTAGGCGGAGGACCAGGTCACCAACTCTAAAACTTCGTTGCCGCACCCTTCTGCTGTGATAACGCCTCAAACTTTGCTGATAGATGGCGGATCGTGCAAGGGCAACATCTCGTTCTTCATCAAGTAGGTCAAGGCCATCCTGTCTTGCATCTTCTGCGTCTTCCTGGACGTAGGCTTGAATTCTGGGAGAATCGTACATCATGTCGGTTGGCAACACTGCTTCTGCGCCATAGACTAAGAAGAAAGGAGTAAACTTGGTTGATCTGTTTGGAGTTGTGCGTAAACTCCAAAGGACAGACTGCAATTCATCCACCCAAGCCCCAGCCGCTCTGTGCAATGGTACTTCGAGACGTGGTTTGATCCTTGTAACTAAACCATTTGTACGCTCTACTTGACCGTTTGCCTGCGGATGTGCTACTGAGGCTAGATCTAGGCGGATACCATGCTTATAACAGTATTCCTCGACTTCGCCTTGCGACAAGTTAGTGCCGTTATCGGTGATGATGCTATGAGGCACCCCGAACCGAGAGATTATTCCCCACAGAAAGTTTGCGGCTGTGGCGCCGTCTAGCTTTTTGATAGGCTTAGCTTCAACCCATTTGGTGAACTTGTCTACAGCCACAAGTAAATGTGTGTAGCCACCAGGCGCCGTTTTAAACGGACCAACCATGTCCAAGCCCCAGACTGCGAAAGGCCATGTGATGGGTATTGTTTTAAGCTCTTGAGCCGGCATGTGTGATTGTCTGGCATAAAGTTGGCAGCCCCTGCATCTTTTAACAATGTCTTCTGCATCTTGCTTGGCTGTCAACCATAGAAACCTTGTCGGAAGGCTTTTGAAACAAGGGCGCGTGAGGAAGCATGATGTCCACATACGCCGGCATGTATCTCATCCAACAGTTCTCTGCCTTCTTCGGGCGAAATGCAGCGTTGGTAAACACCAGTGGTGCTACGCTTGTACAATTCGCCTTTGATTATTGTGAATGCCTTGGCTCTTCTTATTATTTGCCTTTTCAAAACCTCATCATCCGGTAACTCCTGATTGATCAGGAAGTCCAAATATGGCGTCGTCCAATCCGGCTTTACCAAGTAGACGGCATAGCTAGCTATCAACTGGTTCTGCCGATTCTGGGTCAAGGAGGTCTGCTCCTTTATTGACGGCTTGTGTAGGTGTTCCAGGAAAACATCTTTTGGTACCTTTTTGCGTTCAGACCCCATTCTGGCAAGTGTATCTGCCGCCTCATTTTGAGCTCTTGGGATGTGGCGGACCTCGTAGCCTAGAAAACACTTGGCGAATTCGTCAACGGTAGCTCGATATGCCGCCATTGTCTCGCTCTTTGTGTCCCAAGTACCACGTATCTGTTGCGCCACCAAGTCTGAATCTCCGTAGCAGAGGACACGCTGGACGCCAAGTTCCTTGGCAATGTGTAAACCATGAAGGAGAGCTTCGTATTCAGCAACATTATTAGTTGCCTTGAAGTGAATTTGTAACACATAACTAAGCTTGTCTCCTTGAGGGTTTCTTAAAACAATGCCAGCCCCCGAGCCCTGAAGCATTTTTGATCCATCAAAGTGCATGATCCAGTATGCATCTTCAGGGAGAGGTACTTCGTCCATGGCCTCCGTCCAATCTGCTACAAATCTGCTAAGGCTTGAGACTTAATGGCCGTTCTGGGTTTATACATGATGTCGAAGGCGGCAAGTTCAATGCCCCATTTGGCAACGCGGCCTGTTGCATCTGTATTATTGATGATATCCCCCAGAGGTGCCTTGCTCACCGTTATTGAATGTTCCTGGAAATAGTGCCTTAACTTCCTGGCGGCGTAGAAAACACCGTAGACCAGCTTCTGGTAATGCGGATAACGCTGTTTTGAGGCGGAAAATACTTCACTGATGAAGTAAACCGGACGTTGTTCCGGCAAGTCTGAATTTTCCGTCTTGCGTTCCACAACCAGTACCACGCTAACAACCAAGTTAGTTGCGCGATGTAAAGCAGCATTGGTTCCTGCGAACGAGGAGCTGCCAAAATTGGAGCAGACGTTAACGCGTCCTTGAGTTGCTGCAAGGCGGCGTCTGCTTCGTCTGTCCACTCAAAGTTGTCGGATTTCTTCAGAAGCCGGTAGAGAGGCAGTGCCTTCTCACCAAGACGGCTAATGAAACGACTGACGGCAGCCGCCGAGCCGGCAAGTCGCTGCACGTCCTTCAGGTCCTTGGGCCTGGATATGTTGAGGATCGCTTTGATTTTTTCTGGATTCACTTCTATCCCTCGTTCGGAAACGATAAAGCCAAGCAATTTGCCGGCAGGAACCCCGAAGACGCATTTTTTCGGGTTGAGCTTCATCCTATATCCCGGAGGCTATCAAAGGTTTCTCTCAAATCGTCAAGCAAATCTGCCTTCTTTCTTGACATGACGGCAATGTCGTCAACATAGACGTGAACATTGCGGCCAATTTGCTCGTGAAGGCATCTTTGCATACACCGCTGATACGTTGCGCCGGCATTTTTTAGACCGAAGGGCATCGTGATGTAGCAGAAGGTCCCGTAGGGCGTAGTGAACGCTGTTTTGATTTGGTCGGATTCTCGCATTTTGATTTGGTGGTACCCGGAGTACGCATCCAAAAAGCACAGCAGCTCGGAGCCGGCTGTGGAGTCTATGACCTGATCTATACGAGGCAAAGCAAAGTGGTCCTTAGGACAGCACTTGTTCAAACCGGTATAATCAATGCACATTCTCATTTCCTTATTAGGTTTTGGAACCATTACAGGATTTGCCAACCAATCAGTGTGTACTACCTCCCTAATGAACTTGGCTTCTTGCAACTTGATGATCTCCTTCCCTATTGCTGTCCGCTTCTTCTCACCGTAGCGCCTTATTCCTTGCTTCACTGGTTTGGCTCCTTCGTAGACGTTAAGAGAGTGCTCGGCAAGTTCCCTCGGGACACCTGGCATGTCGGCTGACGACCATGCAAAGATGTCCTGATTCTCACGGAGGAACCTGACGAGCGCGCTTTCCTATTTGTCGTCCAAGCCAGCCCCTATGGTGACTTGCTTGGAGCTGTCACCTGGGACCAGATCCGCCTTCTTTGTGTCTTCGGACGCCTTGAAAGTGTTCTTTTGCTCAGCGGTCTTTACATGCTCCGGCAACTGCGATGTATCGAGCTCTTTTTCAACATGGCTAACTCCTCTGCGTGGAGGACTGCCTCAGCGAAGGCGGCGTTGCCACGCTCACTCCTTTGCTTTCTTGAAGTTGCCACTGATGGTAATTGTACCATTGGGTCCCGGCATCTTCAGCTTGCTGTATATGTAACACGGGCGAGCCATGAATTTGGCGAAAGCTGGCCGTCCAAATGGCGTGGTAGGCTTTTGAAGGGGACTACTTCGAACCTGAGATACTCCGAGCGGTAGTTTGTCTCAGGCCCAAAAGTAACCTCCAATTGATGCTTCCCATTGACTTGGCTTGCTTTCCCGGAACGATGCCATGAAACTTGACTTTGCTGTAGTCAAGCTGGCTTTCCGACAAGTTCATGCGCTTCAGAGTGTCCGCGTAGATGATGTTGAGGCTGCTGCCGCCATCCATCAACACCTTGGTGAGCCTGAAGTTATCGACAATTGGGTCGACGACAAGGGCGTATTTGCCGGGGTGAGGAACGTGATCTGGTGATCATCTCTATCCCAAGTTATTGGCTCCTCTGACCAGTCTAGATACTGGGGAACGTCTGGTACTGTGGCGTTTAGCTCGCGCATCTCCGCCTTTTCTTCTTTTGCCGAAGGAGTGCCCAGAAGCACACCAATTGGCCATGTACCTTGGGATATTTCCTTTCTTTGCGCACAGCTTGGGTTCCTCATCCTCGGACATGGACATGCCCCATCATCGTCTTCCTTCTTTGTCTTCTCAGCCTTTTTGCTCTTTTTTGATTTCCAGCCAACCTCGGGGTCCTTCTTGAAGTCCTCCATGAACCGGCATTCCCCTAATGTGTGGTTAACTTTGCCTAAGGACGCGTGGATTGGGCAGGGCAAGGCTTTGCCTGATCGTACGTCAGGCGCTGCTTGCTGGAGCCGCCATCTTTACCCTTTCCTTTCCACTTGCGGTTGCCGCCTTTGCCTTCGAAGGCGGCGGCGACCTCGTTTGATGGTCCGGCTTTGTCATCCTGGGGAGCCTTGCGTTTGTGACTTGCTCGCCTGTTTGGCGCCATATCATGTGCGCCATCTCCATCGCGTGCATCATCATCCGCCTGTGCGTACATGGCTGCTACTTCGAGCATGACTCCGAGATCCTTGACTTGCATGCGTACGAGCTTATGTCTGAGACTTGAGCCCTTCAGGAGGCCTGTGGTGAAGGCATGGATTGCTTGATTGTCGTCTACGTTCTCGCAGCTTGCCTTTGTTTGAATCCACCTTGCCAAGAAGCTTGTAGCTGTTTCATCTGGCTTTTGCACGCAACGAACCAAATCTGTGTATGTATTGGGTCGCTTGTACGTGCCTTGGAAGTGCTGCGTGAACACCTTTTCCATGTCATGCCAACTATGAATGCTTTTCTCCGGCAAGTTTTCGATCCAGCTTCGGGCTGTCCCCTCCAGCATGAGGGGAAGGAAGCGTGCGGCGACGAGGCCATTGCCTCCGGCAATTTCAACTGCCAGCGCGTAGTCCGACAACCATGAGTTTGGCTTGTCCGCTCCATTGTACCTTTGATGAGTTTTTGACACTGATGTCATGTCTCGGGTACTTGAACGTTGCGGATGGCTGGGCCAAAGCACTCAGGTCCTAGATAGGCATCTTGCTTTCCAGCCTTGATGTCATTGAGACGATGTCTCGCGTCTTGCGGACTGAGCTGTTTGCCAGATCTATCGGCATGAGGCTCGTCCTGCGCTGCCCGGCTGTGCCTAGGCTCGTTGTTGTGTCCCCGGCTTCCGCCTTCGTGCCTGGGCACTGGTGGTGGGGACTGTGTGCGGTCCCTGCTTCTTCTTGGCGGCGGGGCGTTGTCGCGGTTGCCGCCACTCCTTGGCGGCTGCTTGCTGCCCCTGCTTCCGCCTTCATCCCGCCTAGGCGGAGGGGTGAGGCCTTGCGCCTGTTGCCGGTCTGGACGCCTCGTCACGCTGCCTTTTGGGAGGTGGTGATTTGCGGGTCTTCTCCTTGTCCTTCCCTTTTCCGTGGCTACTGGAGCCGGACGGATCTTCGGGTTGCCACCGGCCGCAGCTTTGCAAGCGTTGGATTTGATTCCAACTTTCCTCCCCTTGCGTCCGCCATGTCGGCGCGAGAATCAGCACGGGCCTGCTGCTCTAGAGCTTTGTGAGCAAGGATCGATGCGTAGTAGATCTTCTCGTCCTTGTCATAGTCATCATTGTTGAGGATGTCCAAGGCGGCTGCAGTGTTGAGGACAGGGGTTGCGAGGATGACGTCCCCGTTCTTGTCCTTACGCTGCGGCGCTGTAGCCCACTCGAAACCAAGCTTTTGGGCAGGGGATTTGAAGGTGTCATGATCCCTGCCTTTCTTTTTTCTTCCCCACTTGTCCTGCCGGCTTGGGCAATGGGTGGTGGTGAAAAGATTGCGCTTGGGGTCACACTTGGCGGTTATCTTGGCGTTTTCCTCCTTGGCTTCGTCGAGGAGGCTCTGGACCTCTGCTTGCTTGCTTTTGAGGTACTCAGTTTGCTCCACCAAGGTGTTCGAAGTTTCTCCAAATCAGCCGGATTGGTTTTGTCGTTTACCGGCGTGTGCAGAACTTCCGCCAGGCCGCCATGTTCCTATCTTGCTGGGCTCGCCCTTCTCCAGAATTTCTTCTTTGGAGCCCCAGGAGGCTCTGGAAACTGTGGATCGGTTGCCGGGGTCCCCAGGTTGGCGGCGTCAGTTGCCGCCGCCTTCTCTGAGGCTGCACCGGTGACATCCGCCACAAAAACCTGCTGCATGTTGACGGAGAGCCCGTAGCCGCCTCAGAGGCGGAGGATCAGGTGTAACAAACACTGCTTGACCCGTTGCTCAAACATGCTGGCAGAATCTTCTTCGGAATCAGAATCTACGTTGACGTGAACGGTAGATCTGGATCCGGCATCCGACATCGCATCATCCTGGAGCGCAGGAAGAATAGATTCGGGATCTTGACTGTTGGGCTGGGAGTCTGATCCCAGTCCCGTCATGCCGACAAAGTGTAGATCTGAATCTGCGGACTCCTCAGGGAGGCAAACTCAGATCCGTCTTGATTGTAGGGCGGGTGGGATGGCGAATAAATTCGCGGCAACCCATACGCCTCAGAAGTGTAGCCGATGAACACATCGACGCCGCCAAACGGCACAACTCCGCATCCGACAATGTAGTCGTCTGCGGGGATGTAGGACTCGTCGCAGCTGATGTAGTGGTTGTCGCCGTAGCGAACAGCGCGGCCGACGGCGATTGTTTCGCCGATGCCGCCAAGGTTCCCGCCTGGAACGTGACGCCTGACGCCTTAGGCCCCACGGTGGGCGCCAACTGTCGTATCGGCATCTTGGATAGGAGACGGGGTCCTGCTAGCCGAGGGTGAACGTAGGGCAAGAAGGTGGACGTCGTCGAGGTCGGGATTGTACACGGCGGTTTACCCAGCTTCAGGCACCACGGCGGTGGCGGTGCCCTACGTGCTGCTATAACTCACTATAAGGCAATAGCCGTGAACAGGTTACAATGAGTTGGTTGTAGATTGATTCGATGCCCTAAAGGCGTCCCGAGGTCCAGCTTATATAGGCGGCTGGACCTAGGGTTACAAGGTGATTACGTATCCAGCAAGTATACGGAGTCCTAAACCTAGCCGGCAAGTATGCCGCCTTCCGTCTTGGTCTTGGTGGCTTCATGGGCTTCAGTCTTGGGCCTCCTCCTTGCCGGCATCCGCCTTCCTTGGTCGTCAGCTATCTGGGCCGCCCGGCAGGCAAAGCCTTCACCACCACTGCGGGCCACCCTGGACTAGCCGGATTGATCCATGCTGGTGATACCCCTAGTAGGTATATCCCCAACAATATTACTGTTATTTAATGATTTTAGGAAATAAATCAATTGTTTCCTATTTTTATGGAATTAACCCTGCGCAGGCAGAAAACCCTATTTCTTTCCTTTTATGTTTCAGGGACCCAAACGTCGTCATAAAATTCTGGAAAAATACAGGCGTCAGTATTTTGGAAGGAGGAAGACCTCGGAGCGAAGGAAGCAAACAAACGGAGCCCGCAAGGCAAAAAGGGGGTGGCCCACGCGGCTAGGTACTGTGGCCGCGTGGGGCCCACTCGTTTGGCCCTCGTGGCTCCGCTGCCATCGATCTTTCGTCCACCGACTCCGTCTTGACCTAAAAACGCCTATAAAAAAGGTCCCCTGGCGTTTCGCGAAGGAGCGCCGCAAAAACACAGAAACACCGAAACGGAGATCAGGAGCTGCAGATTGGAGGGGGAAAACTCCGGCGGGGCGCTGCCGGTGTGGTCTCCATCTTCTCCATCGACATCTCCACCTTCTCCATGATGAAGAGGGAGTAGTCCACCTCTGGACTATGGGTTTGTGGAAGTAACTTATGTCTCTCTCTCTTGAGCTTCACTAATTAGTACCGTATGAGCTGCTGAACATGATTACGGTCATATTTGTAATACCTATGTGGTGGATCTTTCTATGAGTTAATATATGTTTGAGATTGCAATGTTTGTTTCAGTTATGAGTATAGATGCATATTATGTACCCCGTTCTTGTCTACTTGGTATGATCAAGCATGTTTATGAGAGCGTGTGTGGGGGAACGTGTGCATTAGTTGGAGTAACAGGGAGTGGTGAGTGCGGTAAGCTGACAACTTAATATCGCGATCCACTTGGGATAAACTAAAATACCATGCTGCAAGGGTTGAGGGTGACCAAGCTTCTTCCTGTGACTAGATCCAGCATGTTCTTATTTTCACTTCATGTCATGAAACTTATTGATATACTCTGAGTCATCTTAATTACTAAGGTGTTATGATTTGGTTCGCATCTTGGTGGAGTATAAGAGAGACTAATAACCAAAAGGTCTCTATGTTAGGACGTGATGCCCATATATCTAAGTAACTTGTTATCAAACTTTGTGTTGCAATCTCATATGTTAACTCTGTGTGTGTTCCATTGTCTGTCACTTTATAAAGAGAGAGTGCATTTGTGAAACCATGAACCCCGGTCCATTTTTAATCATAAGAAACACCTTTCCAACACCATATACCACTTTTCCATTTTCAGCCATCATTAAATCCGAAAATACAAAAATACTTTTCATCTTGCATACATCATTAAAAAACCCAAAAATATCATTTACCATTGCATCCACCATCATTGCATATTTATTTCCTGTTTGCATTGCATAACTATCTTGATATCATTCTTACACCTTGTGCTTGACAACCACAGGTGAGGTTGAGGACCAAAACATTTAACTTTGTTTTGTAGGTAACCAAAAGAAGGATAAGAAGATATATCTTCACTACTGATTCCCCGAGAGTTCGATATTAAACCCTCGAGTCACCCCTCGTGGGGAAAACACGTCTTCCACTACTACACACTCTGCACTTGGAGTCTCAACCTAACCCATTTACTTTTGACGCAGGTAACTACGCACCGGAGATCAACAAAGTGTTTTCTGGCGTCGTAGATCAACCGCTTCAAGGGCCATCAGGCGCTGGAGACCTCGGTCGCCCCGTGGTGCGCAGGTGCTGGCCCGCTGGTGGCCCGATCCGGTGCGGATATGTCGGCCTGCTTCGAGGCGCAGGGGACGAAGGCCCGTCCGAGGCGCGGAGGCTCGGTCCAGCTCCGGGGGCAGAAGGCCTCGGCCCACTCCGAGGCTTCAGGGAATGTCGGCCCATCCGAGGTAATAAGCCTCGGTCAGCCAATCTCGGCCCGTCAAAAGGAAGTCGCCCGCCTGGCGCGGCGCGAGGTTGGCCTGGTGGCCCATCCGGGTTCCTTCAACTCGGTTTAACTGAGTTAAAGAATATGTCGGCCCATCTTCAGTGTATGCCGGTTTGGGCTTTGCCCAACTCGGTCCAGGATGCTCTTTTCTGTTTGTTTCTCTATCCTGCACCTATTTATTTCCTGTTTCTCATTATTATTAACTCCGTAAAATCAGTTGCTTTGGGGTACTCGGGGTTACATCCCCGACACAGACGCTATTTTGCAGTTTAAGGTTGATACAAACATGATATCAATGAGGTTTTTATTATGTAACACGTGTGGCAGACTTTACTCAACCATGCAGTTCGACGACAGAAAAGAATAAGATGATACAACCACTTTCCACCTTAAAAACTCTAACTGTATGTTTACACATGATTAAATGCAACCATAACAATAGAATTCATAGCTTATTTTCGAGTGGTCAACGGGAGGGGGGGGGGGGGGGGCAAAGGCCCCCTCCTGAATTTTCATTTTATCAGACAGAGAATGGGTGAAATCCCCGAATGGCCAGGTTAAACAGAGAGGGGAGGGGGAGACGCGGCGGGCGGGGGGATTAGATCCCTAATCGCTGAAGCTCGTGGTGGTGGTTGTTGTTGTCCTTATCGTTGTCGGAACAGAATGAGAGGACCGAGATGACGACTTTCAGGCAATCGAGTATGAGGGTAAAGAGATAAATTGTCCGGCTCACGAACAAATTGTATCTCGTCTCGCCTTCCACGTCCCTCTGCGCCTTGCGAGGCTTGCTATAAACCTGAAATACAGATACGCAACAGCGAAGAGGTGCTACCTGATCATTTGCCTATTACAAATTCGCAAGCTCATAACGGTGATTAGGTTTTTAAAGATGGAAAGTGGAAGCTTTGTCTTATGTCTTTTGTCGTGACGTGAGTATCATGCCGTTATGTGCCAGTTAGATGATAGAAACCTCGTTCGGTGACATTGATATATTGCTTGTATCAATCTTAAACCCTAAAGTGACGTGGCGGTGGATTTATGGCAAAAGTTTCTATTCTAGACGCTTGTAACACACAGAACTTTATCAACAACCGCTAGTATGAGATATTTCTTCCTTCAATGTCAGTTCGCACGGGAAGTGTGGCGGCTTGTGAAAATCAACTACGGTCTTCAGCTTGCTAGACGTGATTTCATGTCACCCAAGCACTGGTTGTTCGACTTCTTGAAGAGAGCAACCGAGTTGGAGGCCACGGTCCTCACGGTGGGCTGCTGGCATATCTGGGAGGCACGAAATGATGTGCGCAACAACCAGCAATGCCCTAGCCCGAAGCAAACAAGTCTGAAGATCATTGCATACGTGAACATGATTGTGCAGCACTGCTTCAAGATCAAACCAGCCAATAGGTGTGAGTCCAGCAAAGCTCAGAAGTGGACACCGCCGCCGGCTGGAGAGATTCTGGTGAATGTGGATGCTGCTTTGTTCCCGGCGCAATGTCGTTCTACTGTTGGTGCTGTTTTCAGAGACGATAGAGGAGAGTGCATTCTTGCTGTCAGTGAGCCCCTTCCTAGGTTCCCCTCCCCGGAGATGGCGGAGGCCTTGGCACTCCGGCGAGTGATTCTTGTCGCTAAGGAGCGTGGCTTCGATAAGGTGACATTCGTATCTGACTGTTTGTCTCTAATCCAGCGCATTTCTACTCCTACACCTGATCGATCTATGGTGGGAGTGGTGGTCTCGGAGATCAAGTCGATGATGGCGAGCTTTGCATCGGTTTCGTTCAAACACGTCAGGCGATCCTTCAATGAGGCGGCTCATATTCTAGCCCGCTCTTGTGATGTATCTAGTCTAGGTTTTATTTCAGTTTCTGCTCCGGTGTCGGGAGACTCTTTGTATTGATGTTATGTGATCAATAAAGTTGCGTGTTTAGGTCAAAAAAAAAAACGGTTCCGGAGTTTAAGGCTGTAAGTTATCATTCGGCGCTCGGTGTAGTAAAGTACAAATTTCTCTTCATTGCACTACTTCACTTTTTGAACGAGACTGGTCGATCCACATCTCTAAGGTGGTCAGCGATCTCTCAAAAGTGGAGAAACAAAATAACTCCAATCCTCCCCGACGTCACTGACCCTCCAGCCCCAGCCTGTAGCTCACATGTCGTCACGAGGTACGCTGGCTTCTCCCATGCATGTATATACCATCAGCGCGCGGCGCGCCTGCCCGGGCTATCTTTGGATACTCTTTACTACTGTTACTAGCAGGAGCGCGAGGTACGTGCGTCGCGTGTGAGTCGTGAGCGAGAACCAGCCGCGCCCGGAGATGGAAAACGACGGCTTCGTCTCCGGCCCCGTCGGGATCAGGGTCCTCGTCGTGGAGGAAGACCCAGCCGACCTCGCCGCCCTCACGCAGATCCTCCAGCGCCACGGCTACCAAGGTACGTACACGCGTCCGGTCCGCCGGCTATCTTCCATCGGCCGGGACATCTCCCCGCCGCAGTTATTTTGTTCCCCCCAGTCCCATATGCATGTGCGTACGTGTGCAGTGACGGCCATGGCGTCGCCGGAAGAAGGACTGAGAGCGCTGCGGGAGAACCCGGAGGGGTTCGACCTGGTGATGACGGTCGTGCACACGCAGGGGCCAGGAATCGACGGCTTCGAGCTCCTCAAGCACGCCAAGAATCGTTACCCGGTCATCCGTAAGTCCCCTGTAATCTGCATATGCATGGTGTTCTAGCTTCTAGCTATACGGGTACTGATTGATAGATCTGCATGCGCGCGTACGTCCGTGTGTGTATATGCAGTGTTCTCTGGCTACGAGCCCACGGAGACGGTGATGAGGGCGACGATTGGAGGCGCGTGCCACATTCTGGTCAAGCCCCTGTGCGACGAGGAGATGCAGAACATCTGGCACCACGTCCTCCGGCGCCAGGCCAACGCAGCCTCCGGCGCCGCCGTGGCTAACGCCGACGCTCCAATCAGCGACGTCGTCGTCCGTCAGGATGACACGGCGAGGAAGAGAGGATCTGCAGCGCTGGACGACTCCGACGAGGGGGACTCCCACGGCAGCCGGCAGCAGAAGCAAGCCAGGACCACCAACAGGACCATGTTCAACTCTTCGGCGCAGCTGCAGGCGTCGATCGTTAGGGCGGCGGAACAGCTCAGGGGAACGGAAGGTAATCGCATCATCCACCTATCTTTGGCACTTTGTTAACTGCATCATGCATGCTTTGCATAATTTCTGGGTGCCAGCCCAGGGGATTATTAGTAGTAACGTACGTAAAGTGTCCGTTTGCTAGCAGTAATAATTACGCTAGATGAAAAGGTACTATATGTATGTGAGGACAAAAGTTTGAGTACACTGTATCGAGTGTTCAAGTCTGGCCGTTCGATCTTGTTTGGATGGTCGTTCTATAGTCGTTTGTTTCCCCAGTTAGAAACTTAGAATGTTCAATCTTGGGTTTGGTTAGTTTATAGCTCGAATAAAACATCTCTAATGGCTAATACTCTATTACTCCATACCATGGAGGAAGGTCTATATGTATTATGTAGTACGTAGCTATGTTGTAATGTCTTGCTTACCGGTCATTTAGTTGGTGTACTTGATAGCTCAAATCTGTCATATCTAATTATCTCAGAGTACAATTATGTGTTCAAGTATCGTTGAGATGGTTGAGATGGTACTTGCACGGGGTGATGACCCTCTTTCCCTGGTGCTCGGCAGCGAGGTACTCCGGGAGGCAGCATGGAGGGGTTGTGTTGCCTGGGCTCCGCCACCAACTACCGTCCCGACGCTGCAGGTTTTTGTCCTAGCCGCCATCGCCAACTGTGACATCTCAACTTCTCGGGCTGTTAGATGAAGGTCTCGTGTGTCGGGTGGAATGAAATGGTGCAGATTTTGGTCGTTGACTCTAGAGGAAGGTGGCAGGTTTCCACAACCTTATTTCGTTCCCACCAGCGCGACAATAAGGTCTCATCGGGGTTAGTTGCCTCATTCAGTGATCCAGCACCACGATCTCAGGGTCTTCCGGCTAGGAACGTCTTGGTGACTCTTCCCTATTCTTCGCTCCTTCGATGCCATCCTTGGTGGCCATCCAACCGAGATTGGCATGTTACTCACCGACAGGAGCGGAGACAAGATTATGGGGGCGCCCTAAGCCATCTTTAGTGCTACAGGCTATATTGAAGCTTGCTTGCCATTGCTCGCATGCATGGTCGTGTGCTCCATCGCCGCCTTTACCCTTAGGTTTTAGAGGTTGGAATTTCTGTGGATAAGGTGGGTAAAGGGAGGTCCGCGTCAGCCTCGTTGGGACTAGGATTCTTCCAAAAGGTAGTTGGGCCTAACGGGTCAAACCTAGGGATTCGGGAACAATATATATGAAGACACCCATGGGCCTTAGCCCTCGGGCCACTCTCTACGGGCCCGTTGGGCTAGCCAGTTATTAAAGGCTACCGACCTTTGTGTTTGAGATGGGAAACTTGTCCTAACCGACACCGGTGGCATGATCCACAAACTTAGTCCATCCCACGCCCCATGCATGTCAATATAAGGTAGTTGTGGGGAATGGGGTGCTCACTATATATCCAAAATTTTCAGCCACTACGTAAGATCGTCGAGAAATGGAGGAACAACACGAGTAGTCCACTCTGCTGGTGTGATTAACCAAGCATGACCACGATAAGCGTCCGTCATACCAATGTGAAAAGAAGAGGCCCCGCGAGGAAAATGGTACTGTGATGGTGGATTGTGGAGGGACATCATAAAAATGAAATACGTGGACCTTGCCAGTTCATGCTTGGTTTGAACATTTCTAGCTCCTCAATTCTGGAAAGTCATCTAGACTGGATCCATCCATAGAGTCCGGAATGGATCCTATATGTGTTTTTGGTTAGATCACTAATTGACGAATGAAACCAAGGTTCAAACATTGTCATTCCCATTTCCTCACCCGCGATAACATAGAGGCCTTGATTGCTAGCATCTTTGAGTCCAGCTCTAGATCCATGACCTCGGGCCCACTCGTTTGGTGAGATGTAACTGGCGCAATGACATGATATTGATGTTAGGCTCGCCTCAATGTCGCTCGCCAACACTGAAGACACAATCTCCTAGGTTTCTTCACTTCGTTTGTAGTGTCTTCAATACTAAAATATATGGAAACATAAGCTCCCACTAAAATTATGGATGTTCCTTTGAAAACTAATTTATGCCCAGAACCCAAGTGGTGATCAGGTTCAAAACAACATGGCCCTGAAGATGGTGTTTGCAGTATGTGGTGAAAGTCAGGAGATAAAAAACACACTATTTTTGCATGCCTTCTTGCATTGATCTTCAAGGCATATATGCATCTGGGAACTACTGGGTTGCACCTAGGCTACAACCTTCTTCCCAGAGTTCATTGCTATTCTTCAGGGCATCCATATCATGTACCGCGACCTGTGGGTAGGCATGATGAATCTCGCCTGATACTCTATGGAGCATCCAAAATAAAAAGCATTGATTGAGGGCATTTTTATTTGATAGGCCATTGATGGTTTCTATTAAATAAATTCCTATCTGCAGCTATGGATACGCTTCAGAAGATGGTTGGTTCCAGAGAGCATGTCCCTGATCGTTACCAAGAGGAAAGCACAAGTGGCCGCCCTTAGAGCCGGAGCTGATAATTCCAATCAATAATGTTGCCGGGGCTACTTGTGTTGGTTCCCCCCAACTTTTCTTTATTTACATCCATGAAATTCTGCCTTATGTAATGTTTTATTGCTGGCTTGATTTCAACTTTGAACCTTGTACCTTACTCTGGTTAAGTATGGTTTTATTTATAAAGTCTGGCAAATAAGAATTTTTTCTAAAACTGTTCTCAACAAGGTATTCTATATGCGTTATCCGTTCAATAAAACCACATGCTGCTATACATTTCATGACAGTCGTGGAGTGGACAGGGGCATGTGTAAATGGACGACAAACACATTTTATTCCTTTGTTCAGGATCCAAACTTTCAACCAACGAACGTTTGGTTGTATGACTAGTGTCTGGGTGGTATCATGGGGTATTGGTTTCCTCTTCAATTGGGGCAGAGCGCCACCTCTCGACGACCCTAGGAAGCTACTCAAATTTAACGGGGGAGTGAGATTAAGAACTAGTGTCATTATATTTGTTAATAAAGACGCTTAACAAGGAAAATGCAAATCTTTCCGAAAACAAACCATGCACAAGCTTGGTGAATGAGCTGGCTCCATCCATGCCCTTCATTATCCAGCCTTTACTCGAAGAGGCCACATTAGTATGTATATTGCCCCGTAATTTCATAACATGTATGTAATCCACTTTCATACCAACGATAGAAACATAATTAGAGTTTCAGAATATTCAACATCTTAACTCGAAAAGAGACACGACATTTCAAGCATGATAGCTGGTGGGGTGGTACGTAGAACAACGTCCTAGAAATAGCATGGAAGAGTGCGCGTGTTCATTTATCATGAAAACCACTCATGTTCAGTTGGCTACACAAGTGCGATAACATCTAAAAGGTTGTGATGATCACATCCTCACCTAGCTCGACAATGTCAATGGAATTTTCAGGCTAAACTAAGGAAGATGCCCCGCTTCTTCGAGAGAAGGTTGGATATATAGTATGAATATTGCCGTAACTGATAAACGCATCTTCTACCTCTAATATTCATATTGAAAGTGGATTACATACATGTTATAAGATTACGGGGCAATATTCATATAATGTGCCCTCTTCCAGTAAAGACTATAATGAACGCCATGGATGGAGACAGCTCATTCACCAAGCTTGTGCATGGTTTATTTTTGGAAAGATTAACATTTTCCTTGTAAAGCGTCTTTATTAACCCATATATGGACACTAGTTCTTAACTGAGGTTCCCCCATTAAATTTGAGTAGCTTCCTAGTCTCATCAGGAGGTGGCTCTCGGCCCCAATTGAAGAGCAAACCAATACCCCATGATACCACCCATACACTAGTCATACATCCAAACGTCCGATGTTCGAAATTTGAATCTTGGACAACTGAATAAAATGTGTGTGCCCTCTATTTACACATGCCCCTGGCCACTCTGCCTATGTCATGAAATGTATAGCATCATGTGGTTGAACAGAGCACTTATATAGAATACCTTATTATTGAGAACCGTTTTAGATAAAATTCTTGTTAGCCCGACTTTATAAATAAAGCCCATACTAACCAGAGTAAGGTACAAGGTTCATAGTTGATGTCAAGCCATCAACAAAACATTACAGAGGGGCATAATTTCATGGATGTAAATAAAGCAAAATTGGGGGGGGGGGGGGGGGGGGGGGGCAGCCAACACAGGTAACCCCGGCAAAATTATTGATCGGACATGCCAGCTACGGCTCTAAGGGAGGCCGCTTGTGCTTTCCTTTTGGCAATGATCAGGGACATGCTCTCCGGAACCTTCCATCTTCTCAAGTGTATCCATAGCTGCAAATAGAAATTTATTTAATTGAAACCATCAATGGCCTATCGAATTAAAATGCCTTCAATCAATGCTTCTTTACTTTGGATGCTCCACAGAGACCATGCAAGATCCATCATGCCTACCCACAGTTCGCGGTACAGCATATGGATGCCTGATGAATAGCAATGAACTCTGGAAGAAGGTGGTAGCCCAGGTGCAACCTAGCATTTCCCAGATCAAACCAAGAAGGCTTGCAAAAATAGTGTATTTTTTATATCTCCTGGCCTTGAAGATGGTGTTTGTAGTGTGGGGTGAAAGCCAGGACATAAAAACACACTATTTTTGCATGCCTTGTTGCTTTTATCTAGGAAAGGCTGGGTTGCACCTGGGCTACCACCTTCTTCCAGAGTTCACTGCTATTCTTCAGGGCATCCATGTACCGCAACCTGTGGGTAGGCATGATGGATCTCGCCTGGTCTCTGTGGAGCATACAAAATAAAAACCATTGATTGAAGGCATTTTTATTCGATAGGCCAATGATGGTTTCTATTAAATAAATTCTTATTTCAGCTAGGATGCGCTTGAGAAGATGCAAGGTTCCAAAAAAACATGTCCCTGATCATTGCCAAAGGAAAGCACAAGTGGCCGCCTTAAAACCGGAGCTGGCAAGTCCGATCAATTATGTTGTCGGGGTTACGTGTGGTTGTTCGCCCCAACTTTGCTTTACTTACTTCCATAAAATTGTCCCCCTCTGTAATGTTTTGGTTCTGGCTTGACAGCAACTCTGAACCTTGTAACTTACTCTGGTTAGTATGGGATTTATTTATAAAGTCAGGCTAACAAGAATTTTATCTAAAACTGTTCTCAATAAGGTATTCTATATGAGTTCTCTGTTCAATCAAGCCACATGATGCTATACATTTCATGACAGTCGAGGATTGGCTAGGGGCATGTGTAAATAGAGGGCACACACATTTTATTCAGTTGTCCAAGATTCGAAGTTCAACAATCGAACGTTTGGTTGCATGTCTACTGTATGGGTGGTATCATGGGGTATCGATTTCCTCTTCAATTGGGGCCGAGAGCCACCTCCCGACGACAATAAGAATCTACTAAAATTTAATAGGGGAGTCTCTATTGAGAACTAGTGTCAATATATGGGTTAATAAAGACACTTTACAAGGAAAATGCTAATCTTTCCGAAAACAAACCATGCACAAGCTTGGTGAATGAGCTGGCTCCATCCATGCCCTTCATTCTCCAGCCTTTACTGGAAGAAGGCCACATTGGTATGTATATTTCCCGTAATTTCATAACATGTATGTAATTAATCCACTTTCAGACCAACTATAGAAACACAATTATAGTTTCAAAATATTCAACATCTTAACTCGGAAGAGACACGACAATTTGAGCATGATAGGTGGTGGGGTAGTGCATAGAACAACACCTAGAAATAGCATGGAAGAGTGTGCGTGTTCATTTATCATGAAAACCACTCATGTTCAGTTGGCTACATAAGTGCGATAACAACTAAAACGTTGTGATGATCACATCCTCACCTAGCTCGACAATGTTAGTGGAATTTTAAGGGTAAACTAAGGAAGATGCCCCGCTTCTTCGAGTAAAGGTTGGATAGTAAGAATATTCCATAACTTAGAAACGCATCTTCAACCTCTAATATTCATACTGAAAGTGGATTACATACATGTTACGAGATTATGGTGCAATATTCATATTAATGTGGCCTCTTCCAGTAAAGGCTCTATAATGAAGGGCATGGACATGGCCAGCTCATTCACCAAGCTTGTGCATGGTTTATTTTCAGACAGATTAGCATTTTCCTTCTTAAGCATTTTTATTAACCCATATATGGACAATAGTTCTTAACTGAGGTTCTCCCTGTAAATTTGAGTAGCTTCCTAGGGTGTCGGGAGGTGGCTGTCGGACCCAATTGAAGAGGAAACCAATACCCTATGATACCACCCATACACTAGTCATATTGTAACATCCAGGTTTTTCAAAAAGTTGAAAAATCAGAAAATTTAAAACTTTTGAAAACTATTATGTATTTTGCTTTGAAAAGAAAAATCATGCATGCATTCATCTGCATATTGTATTGTTGCATTTGTATGTTTCAAAAGTTGGAATATTATTCCCACTTGAAAACCTATTTATGATAAATATATTAAAAGGACTATTTATGTCCAATATATTATTCTGAAGTTTTGTGGTTTACTCCTCTAGGATAAATGTTTGGTTGTGAATTGTTTGTATGAATGGGAAGTTATTCTATTACTTACCTATTCTCTATTTTTAAGTTTAATAGTTTTGTTTTTGAAAGAACATATTTATTTGGATTTTAATTTGAGTTTTGAATTCATTTTGATTATTAAATTATTTTATAAACAAAATGGATTTGTGAAAAATTATCTTGGAGGGATATGGAATCTTATTACTCATATTTGTCTTGGATTTTAAATATAAAGTTCAAAAGGAATTTATAAAATCCTATTTATAAAAATTAACATAAAGATCTAATTAAACCTTTACGCAATATTTGAATTTCAAATTTTGAAAAGTTTGGAAAATTATTTTTGAAAGTTTTAATGGAAAGGTTTTGATTTTACAAAACTATAGAAATTGGTTTGACTCGATTCCGATTCCGAAATCAAAAGTTATAAAGAAAACTAGAAAAGAATAAAGAAAAAAGAAAATAGAAAAGAAAAACGTAAAAAAAAAAATGAAGTTCGGCCGAACTGGGCCAATCTCAGCCCAGCTCGCCCGCTTCGCCGCGCAGCCCGAGCAGGCCGGCCAACAAGACCGAACGAACCAGTTCGGTTCGAACCCGATGATTTCAGGATTTTTTTCCAGAATTCCAAATCCTCTCCACTTAAACTCCTTTTTCTTGATAAATATAACTCCAAATCGGATCCGTTTGATCCTACGCGTTCATAACTTCGAGCCCAAGCTATTCCACCGACCCTTGGCCTATATAAAGCCCTGTAGCCGCCGGCATCTCTTTCCCCCTTTTCGTTCCACCGAAACCCTAACCAGCGAAATCGTATTTCGTTTATTTACCCACCAAAACGATCTCGAATCGCACCGGAGCCTGAAGCAATATTGTCGATCTGTTCAATATCTTTCCATCCCGAGAGGCCTCAACTCTTTTCATCAACCGTGGAGGAAGAATTTCGAATCGCCATCCTTCAGATCTGAAGTCGTATTTCTTAGATCTCTTCGCACTCGGTTCTTCAAATCGAAATTCCTTTGGTGAGAAGTTAAATCTAACCCTTACCTACAACTTTGCTATTGCACTCTTTTCGTTTTGACGTACGGATTTTTCTGTACACTACAGTTTGCGTTTGAGGAATTTCGGAGAAGAAAACAATCTCAAATCTTCGGGCCGTAGTTACGAAAGTTGTTCCCTGATCAAGACCTTTCTTTTGCCCCAAGCCTCACCTCTTTTGGTCAAGCGAGTTAGGAGATTTTCGAGTTTGAAGTTTCGGATCAGAAAGGTAATTTGCGATTTGTGCCCAATCTATTCATCCACTTAGGATATATTTGTGATAGTTAGAAAGAGCACGCAATTCTCTACAACTTTCATTAAGCATGTTTTTCCATCCGAGCAACTTTATTTTTGGTCAAAATTCGTAGTCAACCGTAAAGTCAGCACCCAGTCAGCGCTTCGTCATCGCCACGTCAGCGGTCAAAGTCAACAGTCAACCGAAGACCGGCAGTTTTGCAGGAAAACCCTAGATCTTAGATCTATCACTATTTTTTATTGGTTTGGCCAAATTTTACAAATAAAATATTTTTGGAAAGCTTATGACACGTAGAAACTTTTGGCATATTTATTTTTATGTTTTGATAAACTTATTTTGGTTCAATTTAAAAAATGGTTGTTTAAGTAAAATTGACTTAACTTAAATTTAAAAATTGATTTTTGGGTAAATCCAATTGTTTTAACTTTGTTTATTTAATACTTGGCCGTAGGAATATTCTACTATTTTTGTAAAAGTATTTTCTATGATTTTTGTAATTAATATTGATTAAATGCGTTTTAAGTGTTATTTTAATAATTAAAATTGATTAAAAATATTTTTCTTCATCTATTCGTCTAATAAAATGACTTAGTCATATTTTGATCACTTTAGTTAAAAAGTACTTAGAAATATTTTGCCTCTCCAAACAAAGTATTTTTCTTCCTTAGAAATATTTGATAATTATTTTGACAACACTATTTCCTTAGAAAAATTTCAACATCTTAAAAGTGCTAAATCTTCTCCTTAGAAAATTTTAGCATCTTGAAAATTTAGTTGTTTCCTTAGAAAATATCCTAAGTACGTGATATGACAAAGGTTTGTCCTTAGAAAAATTATCAACTAATTGTTTTCATACCTTTTCCTTAGAAATTATTTTGCACTTCTTATTTTTGTTTACTTTCCTTAGAAATTATTTGGACTTGATGCGTTAGCTTTAGTCCTTAGTTAAATTTCGACCCCAAGTGTTATGACCTTGGTCCTTAGTCATTTTTGGACCATCTTGCTTGCCTTGCATTAACTTAGAATAATTTCATGGCATGGCATGCATCTCTAGTCCTTAGAAATATTTTGCATTTCTTACATGACTTTCCTCCTTAGAATTTTGGAGGTGATGCTTGTTAGCCCTTTTAACCCTCCTAGTCAAAACCACTAAGTTAGAAATTAGTGGAAAAAGTTTGCATTGTTATCCTTGGAGAATTCAACATGAAGTCAGAAGACCAATAAAGGACTTAGCCAAGAAAGCAAGACTCCAGAAGCATCTCCAAGAAGTCAAGGTACTTAGAAGAAAATCAAGGGGAAGTTCACGAAGACCAACCACCTACATTTTTCTAAGTCTTTCTTTCCTTTCTCTCTTTCTTCCTTCTTCTCTTACTTCATGGTGGCTAAGTTATATTCAAGACCAGCCTTGCTGCCAACATCATCAAGTCTTCAGAATCATCAAGTCTACAAATTGCAATGAAGTCATCACACAAGTAAAACTACAAGGAAGCAAAGAGAAGATTTTAGAAGACCAACTACTTCTTTTCTTTCTATCTCCTTTCTATTTTTGTCTCACTTTGGACATAGGCCAAGTCCTTGGTGTTTAAGACTAAGTTCATAGAGTGCTATTGAAGATCAATGAAGCTGCAAAGGAGTTGAAGATTATTTGAAGACCAAACATGTGAAGACTTAGAGTAGCTTTACAACCTTCAAGTGGTGGTTTTATCAAATTTATTTTATCTACCTTGACCTTGCCTTAGCTGAATGGGATAATGTTATTATGTTGTCTTTCCCTTATTTTGTTTTGCTTGTCTTTTATACCACATTTCTCTGTGTCATCCTGCATCACATGCATATCATATTTTTCTAAGTGTTGCATTTATGATTGTATGTTTATTTGTGATTTGTTTGACTTGTTAGAAATTCCGGAGAGAGACGAAGGTGGTTGCAACTGCTACACTGTTCTTCTGTTTGCCAAGGCAAGTGGCACACCCCCATAAATTTCCTAAGTATTTTTCTATGCATGACTTAGTGTATTTCTTTATATGCATGTGTAGGATAGTATTGCTATGCTAAAACTACTATCTCCTTTACACTAGTTGTGTCTAGAATCCTATTGATAACTTGGTAGAATTATTGATGCTATGCAAATTTGTTTTATTCAAAGCTTAAATTCTACTAAGTTAATTTATCACCTGGGTGGATTTGGGATTGCAAGGATGACGAGAGTTGAGTGTTGTCCGAAGGGATATTCACTTGTGGTTTGCCACCCAGGAACAAAGGGACCAAGGTTTCTCTAAGTGATGATGCTTCCAGTGCAGCCATTGGTCATATGGGCTCTGTCTTGATCGAATAAGTTGTGTGGACTCACCCCGGCTTGACAGGTGGTGGTAGAGGATTGTAGGTTGGAGCGCGTCAGGCCAGTATGGGGTGGGAAAATGCTTCCGAAGGATCTCGTCTTAACCTTCTTCTTTTCCCCTATCACTATTGGAGTGTGGGGATAGTTTGGGTTGGTTAAGTCTAATGGTGAAAGTGCACAACCTCTGCAGAGTTAAAAACTAAGTACTTAGCCGTGTCCCCGGTTACGGACAATTCAAGCAGCTGATCAAGGATGTCAACGGAGGCTCCCAACATCTTATTTCTCTAAGTAAAATTTTGATGGGTGAACAAGGGTAGACGAGACTATGGATTTCATGCCATATTGTCTCAAACATTTGAAGAAAATGTTTTACAAAGTGTTAGGCAAAATTGGCTTTTATGCAAAATAGCCTTGAACTCCACCAGCCAAATATGCATATAGGCTATAGAGTTATTCCATTAAGTGTCCACATAGTGTCACTTGCCAGATCCATTTTTATGGTTCTGACCCACTCTGTTGCAAAATTTTATTTGTTGCAGATTGTTCTGACGACGAGTGAGTTTCGTTAAGGGTTTCGAGTCTGCAACCAACATGTTCTCGCCTGTGGCACATGATGATGATGGAGACTCCATGAAGAATAATTTTCCGCTGCTTTACTCTTTCGAAGCTAGCCTTGAGCTATGCAATTTGTAATGAATATTTTATAAGTCTGGATCTCGTGTAATAAATGATACTTTGTTGTGATATTTCATCTTAGACTGTGTGTGCAAACGATTCGATCCAGGGATTTGCACTATACACAGGTACCTTGCCATTTTCTAAGTGCAGGTACGCTACACATATGTCCAAACGTCCGATGGTCAAACTTCGAATCTTGGACAACTGAATAAAATGTGCGTGCCCGCTATTTACATCGTCCCTGGCCACTCTAGGACTGTCATGAAATGTATAACATCACGTGGCTTGATTGAACAGAGCACTCATATAGATCAATACCTTACTGAGAACAATTTTAGATAAAATTCTTATTAGCCCGACTTTATAAATAAAGCTTATACTAACCAGAGAAAGGTACAAGGTTCAGACTTGTTGTCAAGTCAGCAACAGAACATTACAGAGGGGCACAATTTCATGGATGTAAATAAAGCAAAGTTGGGGGGAACCAACACAAGTAACCCCGGCAACATTATTGATCGGACTAGCCAACTCCGGCTCTAAGGGAGGCCACTTGTGCTTTCCTCTTGGCAATGATCAGGGACATGCTCTCAGGAACCTTCCATCTTCTCAACCGTATCAATAGCTCCAAACTTGAATTTATTTAACAGAAACCATCAATGGCCTATCGAGTAAAAATGCTTTCAATCAATGCTTTTGATTTTGGATGCTCCACGGAGACTAGACGAGATCCATCACCCCTATCGATAGGTCATGGTACAAGATATGGATGCCCTGAAGAATAGCAATGGACTCTGGGAAGAAGGCGGTAAAACAGGTTTAACCCAGCAGTTCCCAGATCCATGCCTTTAAGATCTAAGCAAGAAGGCATGCAAAAATAGTTCGTTTTTATCCCCTTGCTTTCACGAAATACTGCAAGCACCATTTTCAGGGCCAGGAGATAAAAAATACACTATTTTTGCATGCCTTCTTGCTTAGATCTTCAAGGCATGCATCTGGGAAATGCTGGGTTGCACTGGGCTACCACCTTCTTCTAGAGTACATTGCTATTCTTCAGTGCATCCTTATCCTGTACCGCGACCTGTGGGTAGGCATGATGGATCTCGCCTGGTCTCTGTGGAGCATACAAAATAAAAACCATTGGTTGAAGGCATTTTTATTTGATAGGCCAATGATGGTTTCTATTAAATAAATTCCTATTTGCAACTATGGATGCGCTTGAGAAGATGGAAGGTTCCGAAGAACATGTCCCTGATCGTTGCCAAGAGGAAAGCACAAGTGGTCGCCCTTAAAACCGGAGCTGGCAATTCCAATCACTAATGTTTCCAGGGTTACGTATGGTTGTTCGCCCCAACTTTGGTTTACTTACATCCATAAAATTGTCCCCCTCTGTAATGTTTTGTTGCTGGCTTCACAACAACTCCGAATTTACTTTACTCTGGTTAGTATGGGCTTTATTTATGAATTCAGGCTAATAAGAATTTTATCCAAAACTGTTCTCAATAAGGTATTCCATATGAGTGCTCTGTTCAATCAAGCCACATGATGCTATACATTTAATGACAGTCGCCGAGTGGCTAGGGGCATTTGTAAATAGAGGGCACACACATTTTATTCATTTGTCCAAGATCCGATGTCCAACCATCGAATGTTTGGTTGTATGACTAGTGTCTGGGTGGTATCATGGGGTATTGGTTTCCTCTTCTATTGGGGCCACCTCTCAACGACCGTAGGAAGCTACTCAAATTTAACGGGGGAGTCTCTAATAAGAACTAGTGTCAATATATGGGTTAATAAAGACGCTTTACAAGGAAAATGCTAATCTTTCTGAAAACAAACCATGCACAAGCTTGCTGAAAGAGCTGGCTTCGTCCATGCCCGTCATTATCCAGCCTTTACTGGAAGAGGCCACATTAGTTTGAATATTGCCCCGTAATTTCATAACATGTATGTAATCCACTTTCAGACCAACTATAGAAACACAATTAGAGTTTCAAAATATTCAACATCTTAACTCAGAAGAGACACGACATTTCGAGCATGATAGGTGGTGGGGTAGTGCATAGAATAACGTCCTAGAAATAGCATGGAAGAGTGTGCGTGTTCATTTATCATGAAAACCACTCCTGTTCAGTTGGCTACACACGTGCGATAACATCTAAAACATTGCGATGTTCACATCCTCACCTAGCTCGACAATGACAGTGGAATTTTAATGGTAAACTAAGGTAGATGCCCCGCTTTTTCGAGAAAAGGCTGGATAGTACGAATATTGCCGTAACTTGTAAATGCATCTTCAGCCTCTAATATTCATACTGAAAGTGGATGACAAAGATGTTATGAAATTACGGGGAAATATTCATACTAAAGATTAGCATTTTCCTTGTAAATCGTCTTTATTAACCCATATATATATTGACACTAGTTTTTAACTGAGACTCCCTCGTTAAATTTGAGTAGCTTCCTAGGGTCGTCGGGAGGTGGCTCTCGGCCCCAATTGAAGAGGAAACCAATACCCCATGATACAACCTAGACACTAGGCATACAACTAAACGTCGATGGTTGAACTTTGAATCTTGGACAACTGAATAAAATGTGTGTGCCCTCTATTTACACATGCCCCTATCCACTCCTCGACTGTCATGAAATGTATAGCATCATGTGGCTTGATTGAACAGAGCACTCATATAGAATACCTTATTGAGAACAGTTTTAGATAAAATTCTTGTTAGCCCGACTTTATAAATAAATCCCATACTAATCAGAGTAAGTTACAAGGTTCAGAGTTGCTGTCAAGCCAGAACCAAAACATTACAGAGGGGCACAATTTCATGGATGTAAATAAAGCAAAGTTGGGGGAAACCAACACAAGTAACCCCGAGAACATAATTGATCGGACTTGCCAGCTCCAGCTCTATGGGAGGCCACTTGTGCTTTCCTCTTGGCAATGATCATGGACATGCTCTCCGGGACCTTAAATCTTCTCAACCATATAAATAGCTGCAAACAGGAATTTACTTAATAGAAACCATCAATGGCCTATCGAATAAAAATGCCTTCAATCAATGGCTTTTATTTTTGATGCTCCACAGAGACCATGGGAGATCCATCATGCCTACCCACAGGTCGTGGTACAGGATATGGATGCCATGAAGAATAGCACTGAATTTTGGGAAGAAGGTGGTAGCGCAGGTGCAGCAATTCCCAGATGCATGCCTTGAAGATCTAAGCTAGAAGGCATGCAAAAATAGTGTGTTTTTATCTCCTGGCTTTCACCAAATACTGCAAACACCATCTTCTGGGCCGGCGACCTCCGCGCGGCGAGGGTTCAATGTACCGCCTCCGCCCGATCTGCCACAACAGGTCTTGTTGATCAGGTTCTTCCTGTTCGTGAGTTCGCTGCGACCTGCAATTTTTTTCCAAGCAATTTGACCTCCCACCGCAGCCAGTTTGTTGCTACCTCAAGTACCTTTGTATCGGACCAATCTAACACGATTGAACCTCCCACCGCCGCGGCTTTGGAGCTGTGGTAATAATTCGTCCAAGCGCACATGGGGATTAGTCCAAAATCAACCTAGCCTTGAGTTCGTATGCAGTTTTCATCGCATGCCCATTTTTTCATAATCGACTGAACACGTTGTTGCCAGATTATTGCACTGCCGCACAGGCGCTCACCTGCCATTTTGAATAGATTGTTGATCAGGAAGAAATTGATTTAGGAGGAAGATGCATGTGCTTTGAGTTCGCAATTCCACGTGGAGCTATCTAAGTTGGGTCTATTCTGATCAAAATACACCCGGTCTCATAAGATTTTTTTCGCGTTGCGGCCTACGTTCCACTGTACGTGCGGCGCGTTGATATATACCATCTCATCCTTCCTCCTCTTTCGACCGTCCCATTTTCTTCTCGCTGCTCATTTTTTTCTTGCTTCGTTTTTCTTCTTAGTTGCTTAGGTTTGCGTTCAAGGATCTGCTGTGGATTGCTTCTTCCTCGTCGGCGGTGGACGTTCTCCCTACATGGATGCCTTCTACCGTCGACGTGGCTAAGGTAATGGTCCGTTTTATCCGTTTGGTCGCCGGGATTTGTGGTTTATTTAGTCTGTTCGTCTTTTCCAGAGGACTAATTTCCACGGTACGTGGGGCGTGTTGATATACACCATCCCATCTTCCTTTGTCTTTCGACCGTCCCCATTTTCTTCTCGCTGCTCATTTTCTTCTTGCTTCATTTTTCCTTTTATTATTTGCTTAGCTTTAAGGTCGAGGGTCTGTCGTGGATTGCTTTGTCCTCGTCGGCGGTGGACGTTCTCCTTGTATGGATGCCTTCTACTGTCGACGTGGCTAAGGTAATGGTCCGTTTTATCCGTCGGGTCGCCGGAATTTGTGGTTTATTTTTTTTTATTTGTTTGATCGTCTTTTCCATACGACTAATTTTGTGCCGGGCTGTTTTTTAGTCGTCTTTATGAAAAGTTTCCTTTTTTCTGTTTGGTTTATGTTCTATTTTTCTTACCTCTTCGTGGTCTTTTCCGCTGTTTTTGCAGCTCGACGTCTTGCTGGGGAGCATATCGGTGGCGGATTGTTCTTGCTGCTGTTTTAGCACTGTGGTCGACGGGTTGGGTTTTTCCCTCTTACATCTGGCGATCAGGACCGGCCCATAGGGCGGGGCAACGGGGCGACCGCCCTGGGCCCCCGGGAGGCAGGGGCCCCGGCCCAAGTAGCGCTTCTATATTTACCGGTATAGTTCTGGTCTTTTGACCCAAGTTAGCGGCGTAATTTTTTTAGAGTATTAAAGGGCCCGAGATGCAAACACAAGCCCAATGGAACACGCACGGGAGCACCACCGGGGAGTACTGGATCATTCTGCTTACGCTTGAAAAAAAACTACGTAGATCATTCTGCTCGTTGCTAGACTTTGCGACTCCTCACTTCCCCAAATTTCGTCGACAGCCTTGCTCACAAAAAAAATATGTCGACAGCGCCTCAATCTTGTGCCTTTCCAAGGTTGCAACAAGGTATTAGTGGAGGCCAACAGCGCGATTCCATCTCAATTGACTAAATTTCAGCGTACTCAAAACAAGACCATGCTACTCACTTTTCTTTCTTTGTGCCTGATTAACCTTTGATTGGATCTAAGAGAGTGCTCACGATAAAGGTGGAAGTCCATTCAGTTAATGATGTGGTATTTTTTTGTGTGTTGCGGATCAAGCCACATCCAACCATCCAGGTGTCATGTTCTATACATATTTAACGATCTTGTATATGTATTGAACTATGGTTTTTCTTGAAAATCATGATATATTCACTTGAATTCGGCCCAAGAATATACTAGTTTCTATACGAATTTTAGAGTGTGGAGATCATTGATCTTTTGTTTCTACTCAAAGTTTATTTTGCTTTAGAAATTTACTAGTATAGTAAGTATTTTTAACACATATACTATCTCCATTCCAATGAATAAGGCCTATATTATTTTTTAGAAGTCAAACTATGTGAAGTTTGACCAAGATTTTTTAAGAAATTATAAATATGTACAATACAAAATAAACATGGTTAGATGCATCATGAAATATATTTTCACATGATATCCATCTAATATTATAGTTGTTGATAATTTTTTCAAAAAGTTTGGTCAAAGTTCACTTGGCTTGACTTTTAAAAAAATATATAAGCCTTATTCATTGGAACGGAGGGAGTATTAAGTATTTATGTGTGAACAAGGGCCCCTTCTATTGTCTCGCCCTGGGCCCCGGAAATGTATGGACCGGCCCTGCTGGCGATGCAAGTTTTCTTCGTGCGTCTTATGTCTCGATGTGTAGATATTTACATATGGTTTGGTAAGCACGTATTTTGATCCTGTATGTGCAGAGTTCTGTTTGTTTGTATGTTTTAGGTTGTGTCCTGGTAGAAGTCATCGTTGCTACTGGTTTTATTGCGGGTAGTCTCCCCATCTCAATGTCTCTAATATTCGTGGTCACTACGGCTCGGTGTCTCTAATAGAATATTTTTTTGTATTGCAGTCTCGCCGGCTCGGCCTCTTTGATAGATTATTCTTTTGTTTCGCAGTCTCGCCGACTCGGTGTGTTTCTAATCGTTTGTTGTCTGTTTGTTTGTTTGTTCCAGGTCATGTCCTGGTAGAAGCCACCGCTGCTGCTGTTTTTCTCATAGGTAGTCTCGCCGACTCGGTGTCTCTGATATTCGTAGTCTCGTCAGCTCGATGTCACATATAGACAAGTGTTTTGTTTCGTACTCTCGTCGGCTCGATGTCTCTATTGGAATATTAATTTGTTTCGCAGTCTTTCTGGCTCGGTGTTTCTGACAGAATATTGTTTTGTTTTGCAGTCTCACCTGCTCCGTGTCTCTGATAATTTTTTTTGTCTCAGTGGCTCAGTATCTCTGATAGAATTTTTTTTGTCCCGCCGGATTGGTGATTTTGATATAAATTGCTTTGTTTTGTTTTTTCGCAATCTTTCCGGCTCGGTGTTTCTGATTGAGTATAATATCCGTAGTCTCGCCGGCTCTGATAGATAATTTTTGTGGTACTCTCGTTGGCTCGGTATTTCTGATAGTATATTGTTTTGTTTCGCAGTCTCGCCGGCTCCGTGTGTGCGATATAATTTTTTGTCTCGGTGGCTCCGTGTCTCTGATAATTTTTTTTGTTTCGCAGTCTCGCCGCACGGTGACTCTGATAGAAATTGTATTGTTTTACATCCTTGCCTGCTCGGTGTTTTTAATTGAAAAAATATATGTTTGTTGCAAAGACATGCGACGCCCGCCTGCTCATGTGACTCCACAGTGGGTGTCTCCTCCACCGGATGATGAATCACCTTACACGAGGAAAAGTATGCTACTTGATCTGATGTTTCCTTTCTTTTCATCTGGTGGTGCTCCCTTTTTGTTTAGGGATTGCGTTTTGGTTTTTGTCTCATGCGAGAGAAACGATTCACCGAGTTAAAAAGGATTGGCGAGAGTTCCTGCTGTTTTTCTTTCCGTATTCCGCCACCGTATTTTCCTTGCTAGTGTGTCAAGAGGTGTTATGTTGTCCGTTTATTATGACTATCTTTATTTTTTCGTTGCTTAATCCGGTTTTTTGTCATACTTTTATGTTTTGATTATCCGCTTTTGTTTTCTTTTCTGCCCTGGGTTGTTTCTCCTGACTGAAGACGTTGCCGGATTTCCCTGTGGATGTGGAGTACCAGTAGGGGTAGGAGTAGCAGTAGCAGTAGTAGTACCAGTAGGAGTACAATTTGGATCTCCGCCGCCGCATCGAAGAGGCCTACCTGCTGCCGCCGCTGCAGGGCCACGACCAGCTGCTGCGCGCCGTTGGGGCAAGGAGCCGCTCACCATCCGCCTCGCCGCTGCTATGCTCGAGCGCCTCTTCCCGCCGCCATCCTCCAGCACCTCTTCCATGGAGGCGACCTTGCAGGCACGGAGACAGTTGGCGGTGCAGCAGCAGGAGAGGCAGCGGCGGCGGAGGAGGAAGCGCACGGCGGCGGTGGAGCTCACGGGAGGAGGAGACGGGATTGGGGGAAAGACACGCGAGGGGATTGGGGAGAGAGTCGTCAGGGGACTGTGGGCGTGCGGGGACGGGAGGTCATTGGTGGCTAGGGTTTCACCGTGGGTCGTCCCCGCAAAAAGAAAGGGCGACACGGGCGACGTGCTGCAGGTGGGCCCGCCCGGTTCAAACCCCACACGTCATGGACGTTCCGTGTGTGGCAGCGTGTGAAAAACAGAAACAACCACGATCCAACGGCCAGGGGTGAAAGGAAGGTGTGGATGGACGGCTAGGATAGTCTGCCTAAGCTGCCTCATATGGGCTATGGACATTCCTTGTTTGTGTTGGACATTTATAAGTTAAATGGCTACAGGATCAGGCAGGCTGACTAGTGCCCTGGTACTAGTTTTCTTGTCTGACAGATTACTTCTGGAAAAAAAGAGAATGTATTAGACATCAGGTTAACTAGTTCGCCTTTTTCAAATTAAAGTTTGCGATCCTAATTGAGACATCGTAATTATAATAAATTCTCTCCAGAGAACCAATTTGTTGTTCCATGGCTAGTAGATCGAGTAGTGGTTATATCCAAGCCCATCAAATTTTAGATCCTTGGTTTGGACACATGTGTCTCATGAGGGCGGATTTTTTTGTAGTGTAAGGACGTTTAACGTCGATAGCAAGTCGCTTATGACGATTTCGGCAATCTCAAAATTCGATCCGTCGGTTCGGTTTTTTAAGAGGTGCTCATTTAGCTTCCATCTCCGGCCATAATGGCCAAAGGAAAGAAAGGCATAAAGTAGGTAACAAGAAGAAAGCCAGTCTCAAACCCATTTCTGGAGCCTGGTTTACCTACAGTGCAGTAAACTGGAGAAGTGGAGGTGCAGTAAGGTGAGGTGTTTTGGAGGACGGGCTCCATGGAACCTGTTTTTTCAAAAAAATCAAAAATGATATTTTTAAGTTTATAAAATTCTGAAAAAAATCCTAGATGTTGATAATAACGTATTCTCTGGTCCTGCAAAATCTCAATCCGAAAAAGTTTGTATTACGGCCTACATAAAAATGACAAATTTGGAGATCCGAGGAGGTGAACAGTGTACAATTCGAAAAATTTCATATTTGTCAGAATTTGTTATTTTTGTGTAGGACAGAATAAGAACTATTTTGAGCTGAAAGTTTGCAATACCGTATAATATGTCATTATCAACATCTAGGATTTTTTTATAATTTTTTTGAAACTTTAAAATATAGATTTGAAAAATACTCAAAAAAAGGGCTCCATGGTGCCCGTTCACCAAAGGGACTTTTCGAGGTGCAGTCTTCCTAAAAAATGTGTGCGCGTGTGTTCATAGGGATGATGGTATAATGGTTTCTCTGCTAGCGCGCCGATTCAACTTTTACTGGTCCCAACGAAGCTGTTTTCCCATCGGGTCTCTTTGGAAAGTCAGCTACGGCCTTCTCGAAGTCACCTAATAGGCCATGACCCAGCAACAGCTGGAAGGTGAGCGCCGAACCACGTACCGTTTGGGCGCGAGTGTAGTCCGGCATGGTAGAGGACTCCGGACCAAGCATAGCATCCAGGCCATCGACAGTGGCGGGTGGCACGCGTTGAGGAAAGACGCTCTTGTGCACCGCCGCAAGAGCATCCGTCGACTTGGCGAGTGCATCCTTCGCGCGCGCCCACATGGCGTCGAAGACACTGATGGCACGCTCCAGTGGAACGTCATCGTCTGTCGGTGGAGTCGTGCCAACCACATCTGCATATTTCAGCAAATTCAGGCGCCAGTTAATCAGAAGTCGGGGTAACAAACAGCAAAGTGGAGAAGCCTTACCTCCCATAACGTGTGCGAGAGCTAGCAGACGCGCAACCTGCACTGACTCGACCTGAAGGACCGCATCCTCACGGCCCTTGGCGTCCTTCAGCTTCCGCTCAGCATTGGCATGTTGAGCCTTGAGCTCTTTTTCAAGCTCAAGCACTCGACGCGCAGCGGTCTCACGCTCACCTGCCAGTGAATCGAAGCATCAAGAAAAGATACTAAATGGACAACAAATTACAAACTACGCAGAAAAGCAACTTACGCTTCGACTGCTCCAGATCGAGGCGCAGCTGGTCCCTTTCATGCTCCAGCTGGACATACGCCGCACCTGATTCCATGAGGGTGCGGCAGAAAGGCTGTGTAATGCAAAAAAGAGGCATATAAGTAATGAGCCTATGCCCAACTCTTTTAGTTGCACATAGCCTCGGGGGCTACTCCCATCGGGAGCGCTGTCGCGCACCCGATAAGGCACCGAAAAACTTACGTGGTCCTAGAATGACGCGGGAGTCGAGGAGGTCGTCGCGTGGGTTCCTGGAGCAGAAGGAGCCGAAGCCTTCACGACTTCCGTCCCAGCCGTCGCCGTCGCAAAAGGAGACGTCTCCGGCGGAACCAGCGGCGACTCCCCGTCACTCTGCACCAGCGTTTGCTCCACAACAGGAGGTGAAACACCAGTATCGAGACCGGCACTGCGCGCAAAACGCTAAACTCAAAATCTATGCACAAACAAACATATACAATTTACATGGGAACAGGCACTCACCTCGTTTCCTCCAGCTTCTCGCTGCCGAAGGAGTCGGTGCCAACGAGCCCGCCAAACTCACCCGCACTACCCACGGGAGGTGCGGTGTCCAGCGGGACAACCTCGACTGGGTGCCGGGCACCAGGAGACAACGAACCCGAGTCCGCTTCGTCTTCCAGCGCCTTCTCGGCCGGCGAGCCCATTTCTGGCGGCGGCGTGGCAAGGAGGAGGGAGAGCCTGGGAGGGCGGCTGCGAGATGAGGGCTCAGGACGACAGGGCCTGCGGTTCAGGCTGGGGATGGCGCGTCCACGGGAAGCTGTACCTTAGCCACGGCGGCGGGAGCCGGGAGGTGAGATCGGAGGGAGCCTGTCGACGGCGAGATTGCAGACTGTTTTCGGCGGCGAGGCCGAGAGCCCGAGAAAGAACGGACCCTTACAAAATCTCAGTTGTTAGCGGGCCTTATCTACTCGCTCTATCCCTAAGTAAGTGTAGTTCTATGTTTGTTTTTGAAATGGTTTTTTTCTGTTTTGTTTCTTCTTACATATTTTGATTAATTTCTTTTTTTCTTTTTTGGTGTGCTTTACATTGTTTAAGTAATACATGAATACTTTCTTTGATTTCGCAAACATTTCTCTGAGTTGTGAGAATTTTTTCGAACCCACAAACCTTTGATCCTCAACCTCGGTGTACTTTTTTTAAACTTGTGAACATATCTTTTATCTCATAAGCATGTATTCAACTTGTGTTTTTTTTTTCCATGAACCTCTTTTTTCTAAAGCATTAGCAATTTTAACAAACATGAACATTTTCGTTATACTGAATATTTTTCTTGTTATATATGGATGTTGTATGTTTTTTAAATGAATGTTTTCTTAACTATGAGTAAATATATTTTTCAAGATAAACAAAAATGATAGATAAAAGATATAGATATATATGGGCAGGACAGAAGCCGGCCCATATACGGGCGCTATGGCCTGTGTGTGAGCAGCCCCCTGAGCCACATATATGAGGGCCCAGGATGAGCCTTCTCAATTTATGAACATGGTTGGACCGTCGCAAGCTGCTTGAGCAAAAGTCTGACGACCAAAATCGTAGACAATTGAAACAATGAAAAGACAGGTATCCAGCAAGATATAGATACGGATAAGAAAGATATAGATAAAGGGCGTCGTATCCTATGAATCCGTGACTTTTCCAGCATCCGTGCATCTGTATCGTTTCAGTCGTCTGATCTAAATCCTGCGTGTCTGCTCACACCTAACCATTTATGCAATGAAGCCGCAGTTGCCGACCTGTTACTCTGCATCCCCTGTTGTGCTCTCAGCCCACACGAGCCTGTACAGTCTGTAGCGGACCGGCCGGAGGTTGCCGACGCCGGCGAACTTGGCATGAGGCAGTGGCGGAGCTTGGCAGAGGTTGCAGGGTGGGCGAAATGCAAAATATTTATGTTTGGGGGGGCTAAACGCTATTTTTCTTCTCAGTTAAGCACTCCCAAAAAAATTCTTCAGCAATTACTCCAAACCTGGGGGGGCCATGGCCCATTTGGCCTCCATGAAGCTTCGCCTGTGGCATGAGGGACAGGCGGGAAGGAGGATGTGCGCTGAGGTGGCCCAGGACCTGCACAACAATCGCGCCCGAGGCGCTGGATGCCATCTCAGTTCCTACGGCGGCGTATGCGGATGGATTTCTTGGCGGCGCGTCGCGCAGACTCGGGGCCGAGTCGCCATCGCCGTCGCCTTTGGAGAAAGATGAGGGTTTGGGATATGATTCAGATTGTAATTGCTTAAGATGTTCAGGGCTTATTTGCATATAAACACCCTTGATGCGGGCGCCTGAATGCATAAATGACGAAGAGTTAGCAGACACGCAGGATTCCGAACGGACGAGTGAAACGCTCAGGATGCAGGGATACAGGAAACGTGAGGATGCACAGGATACGGCGCCTAAATAAAGATGCATTGTTAGGATAAGTATATTGATCCAAAAAGTCTAAAATACAGGTAAGTACTGATGCTGGATCCGCGTCGCTAGGATGAGGATGGGTCCTATGTGGGGGTGGAATCCTGGGAGGAGATTGCAAAGGGAAGAGGATATACCTGGTACAGAAAGTCAAGATACTCATGCAGTCAGGCCCAGAATGAGTCGCGGGACGATTAATCATTCGATGAATCAATCACGTGCACCCATCGACGCGTTGCCTTAGCTAAGAAGAATAAGCCTGTGCTGATTTGGGCACACAAGATAACTACTACAAAGATTCAGAATCGCCAGAGAAACACAAAGATTGCTCTTGGTAGTTTCGTGCGTTTATCCTAGTTTGGACTTTGGAGCGGATATAACGACATAACATACAGATTTGCATCACAGGAACCTATAAATACTAGCCCGCTATCAAACCTCACCCACAGTCCTCCACCCACAGTCGCAACATCCATTCGAGTAACAGGATCGTGCGTAGGTTTCTTTCGTGATTTATTCTTATTTTGTAGATTAGTACTGGTCCTTGATTAGTTTGCTGCTATGTCATTAAATCTTACCTAGATTCGGTGTACTCACGAGAGCTCATCCCCTTGTGCTATGGGCAAGCTAACGCAGCCACCGTCTACAAGATACGGCCCGGACAAGGAGCCTGATACTGTGAGTGATACGGTTGTTGATCCGAAAGAGGGCTTGATCTTCATACGAGGTCGGCCGAATCGACAGTAACTGCAGGTAATATACCTGCAACTCGATAAGTTCGAGTACCAGCCTGATCTGTATCGGGCTCGCTGGGGATGTTACTCGATCGCTCCGGATTAGCCGCATAGTGTTCAGTTTGAGTTCGCAGTCGCAGATTTACCTAGGGCTACACGCAAGACTAGGCGAAATGGTCAAATATGTAGGTAGCAGCTCTGAAGCAAACAGTACCATCTTATCTTCCGATTGCTTTAGGTGTGAAGCTTGAAGGAGTTGAGGGATCTCCTTCAGTTTACAAGATTGTGTTCAATTATATTTAGAAAGTTTACCTAACTTGCTCATGTCATGCACCCTAACCATCGTTTTTTGATATTTGTTTTTGTTATGACAGGACGTTTGTACGACAAGACAATATGAGAGCAAATCGATGCCTGTCCGGGATCGATGGTAAAAATGTGCTCATGTGTTCCAACCAGTCAGGGCTTGTTTGATTCCAGGAACTTCATAAGATTCTTGTAAGAATTTATCCCATAGGAATTTTTCCTTTACTAGTTGTTTGATTCATAGGATTAGTTCCTATAGAAATTTTTCCATAGGAATCTTTGTACTACTTCCTATAGGAATTCTAACATCCACTCCAACATCTTTTTACAATTCCTTTGGTTGAATCAAACAAAGTTTGGTATAAACCAAATCCTATAGGATTGGAATGTGCATGACATAGCAATCCTACACTTTTCCATTCCTATGTCTTTCCTACCCTACAAATCAAACAAGCCCTCAGTGTTCAAGCCTCCATTCTTGCAACTGCTGGTTGATTGTTCGATATAAAGACCGAGGGGCTGTTGATATCCTTCGGCGTCGTTTTACAAGGTCACACAAGTAACGACCTTACATGTGGGTGTTGGATGGTCTGAAGAACAAATACTACTATTGCTCGATCGTGATAGAATATTCAGTTGTGTGTTTCTATGAAGAAACCAGAAAAAATATCACTTTGTGGGAGTCGTGCACTCGGACCTGTGTGATGTAATGCTTATATATGTATGATGAGAGGTCAGTGTATGTTATATTGTTATCCATCTGCTGTATATTGCTTGTGTACAAAAAGGGTGATAAATATTATAAATATATACTGTATTTTCTTAGTTACACCCTTGATATCTGAATAATAGACCATTTCAAGAGAGTCTACGTCCCAGGAACATTCCCTGCATTTACTAGCCACAACTATATTCCTAAACAACCCACCGCCGACCACTAGCAAGTTGCTTATTTGAACCAAAACAGCCCTACGACAGGTTTAGTCCCCAAGTACTGAAGCCGGTGACCCACGTAGGTTAGATAACGATGTCTCGTGGGGATGCCGCGAGAATAGGTGTAGTGGCCGTTTCTATAAGATTTTTGCAGATCATTGGATCTGGTATAGATAATAAGAGAAACACAAAAGCAACACGTTGAACTTACGGAAAGTCCTTTTGGAGGACGAGCTTCACATAGCTCGATTTTTGAAAAAAAAAAAAATCGATATTTAAAGTTTCAGAAAATTTTGCGAAAACTTCTAGACGTTAACAATGACCTATTCTACGATTCTGCAAATTTTCAACCTGTAATAGTTTGTATTTCGAACTACACAAAAAAGACAAATCCTGACAAATCTGAATTTTTTCAGATTGCATCTCAGATCCAGAATGTTGTTATTTTTTACACAGAGCAAAATATAGAATATTTCGCTTTTTTTTTGCACAGTGGACATAATCATGTTCTACTTCTAGGATTAGAAACATACAATGTCATTTTTTATTATTTTTTTCAAAAAAAAGAGCTTTATGGAGCTCGTCCACTAAATCACCGTGCCACAAACTCTTGGTGTTTACTTTCCTCTCATTCTCTCATGTGTGAGTTCTAGCTCGTACGTTCAGTCCTTTGATGATGCAATGACAAGTGGTATCTTCGATCCGCATTTCCACTATTACGCGATGTTTGATCGGCCTATCTACTACCGTGTCGTGTTCGATCCGTCACGGAAGCATGCCGGGATATCAAGACGACAACAAGGACAAGAACAAGATGGAGGAGTTCGAGTGGATGTCAGGCCTGTCGAAGCCGCTGATGCGTCGCTCAAGTGACGACGCCAGTGAGACACAGGTGATCGAGCATGTGATTCGCGAAGGAGGACACAAATTGATGCATCCGCCGATGCTAATATGGACCAAACACTCGAGGGGCAGCGACGCGACGACTCGATGAGCTGATCAACAACAGAACTGCAGTTCGTTAGTCCTACAAATGTTGCTTCATCTCCTAAAAATGGAAATTTACATTCAGAGCCTGAGACAATGAGAATGGCGTCGTTGTCAGGGAGAAACACATCCATGGTGACGAAGTACGTCGCTAGCTAACCCGAAGCACCAGTGGGTCTGAGATATTCTTTTGAGGATTTTTCAGGAAGGTTCACATGATGACACGACGCAGGCAAAATTCTTTGGAGTAAAGTCGCCTAGAAGAAAGAATGGAATTGATCTAGCTGAATCGTGGCAGCCCATCCTGTCAAGAGGGAGCCGTACTCTCGGTGTGAGAATGTGATGATGTAAAATCTTAAATTAGCAATACATTGATATATCTATGTACACTTTTGTGCATTCAATTAGCACCATCCTATTCTTTTTCTTCTTTGTTATGAAAGCCTTGTTTTTATCCTCCTTGACAGCCCATTATCGTGGAAACGACCCAGCCCCATCCTTAGGCCATGGGAGGCCCAATCCTTTATCCACAAGATGAGCCTTCTCTATTTATCAGCGTTATCCGGGGGGCGGTTGAAAACTTCCAGAGCAAAGATGATGACCAAAGCAGAAGCCAAGTGGAGCAATCAAAAGACTGGAATCCAACCTAGATGCATGGTGAGTGATGTCAGTTTGTACGTAATTAGTGGCGGTTGAATTCACGCGGAAGCGAATACGTTGGAATGGGAGAGGAGACCTCGGCACTCAAGTCAAGCAGTCCAGCTCCAGCCTAGAATGCGTCGTGGGAGTTGCGACGGTGTAGCCGCGCTTCCGACGCTGATCTCTGAAGCACAAAAAGTCTCCCCATTGCCCTCGTTCCTTAGCTCCAAAGAAAAAGCCCGCGAGACAAGAGGTAGAACCGACCGTACAAGATGGTGTGCGTGGCCGCGTGGCACCTAAGTACTGACATGGAAGAAGGTCGGGTACGTACGAGGAAGCTTCCAAAGTAGTTCCTGTCGTCTATATATCAGACCCCGATCTGGAGGCCCAGAGCCGGAACGAGCGCCAAGCTTTCTCTCCAACCGCAGATAGCCAGCCGCAAACTCCGCCCAAACGACAGGATCGATCATGCAAAGGTTATCATCGCATGATCTATACTATTGTGTGGATTATGGCCTAGATTTGTGTTCGGTCGTCTTGCCTAGATTTGTTGTTTTCAGCCATCTCGTGAGTGGTGCCATGGACGAGCCAGCGCCGCCAGCGTCTGCCGGATGTGGTCTGGAAAAGGAGCCTGATTCTGCAAATGATCCGGTGCTTGATCCGGTGGAAGACGGTCCGGACGAGGGACCTGACTTAGTTGTTGGTCTGGAGGGAGATCTGACTTTCATGCTGGGCGGAGCGAACTCAAAGTAAATGGTATGAACTTCATCTCTTTGTCATTTACTATATGATTCATGAACCATTGAACCCTAACGACCATGGTTTTTGTGTTATGGCAGATCGGTTCATATGAGAAGACGATATGGGAGAAAACCGAGGCCTGCCCATGATGGGTAAGAATGTGCTGATGTGTTCGGCCGCGTTCAAGCCTACATATGCTCGGCAACTCCTGGTTGACTCAGCTTCGTCATCAACCGCATGATATATAGACTTTAGGGGCTGTTCATACTTTAGCGTCATTGTACAGTAGCAACATTCGATTGTACAGTAGTAACTTTACATCGTACAGAACATATTCGATTCTTTGTTTCTGCGATATATAAGACCAAACAAGTTCAGTTGGTTGGACTACTCTCTGACCCGTGTGACTATGTGATCCGTGTAATGGAATGCATACTATGTAAGATGAGAGCTCAGTATATGTTACTCATGTATTGTATTACTTATGTAAGAAAAGGTTGGCAAATCTAATGTACTTTCTTAGATTCATCACGCAGCTATCATGTAAACCATAGACTATTCCCATTTAAGTAGCCAAAAAAATCTCGCAACTTTCTGATGTTTGACAGCGCACGCCTAACAAAGTCACTTGAAATTTAAAAAGGGTAAAAGAGAGAAATAATATGTCATGATTCTGTTACCACATTAAACTATTCTGAATTAAAAACTAAAATGGCCATAAGACTATGCCATGCATGCACGGAGTATAATTTGCAACCGCGTATATACAATAACTCAAAATATCAGTGACGTATGTGAAACACGTAATTGGGGGAACCGGCACAACGCTCTGGGCGTGGCCTATCTCTACTATATAATACGAGTATTGTTTCTTCCTTCGTCCGTCGCTGTGGTAGGTCGTACGTCGCGTTGGTACGTCGCTAGAAAAAACGATCTCGCTCGTCATAACAGGCCCACGCACACGCACGCTCCCGCCCGCCCCGTTCGATCGATCAGTAGCACGTTTCTCTCTTCCTCCGTCCAATCTTTTCGTGCGTCCGTCGGTACCTGTGCAGGTCAGGCGCGGCAGCAGAGTCCGGCTCGAGCTCGATCAATACAATCCTCAAACTAACCATCGTAGTTGATGGACAGATACGACAACAGAGTCCGGCTGGAAGTTGGAACGCCGTACTCAATACTGGAAGTTGGAACGCGGTACTCAAATAGCCGCCACGCGTGATCGATCAAACACCCGCCCGGAGGCTCGCCATGGCCAGCGACAACAAGTGCTACGACTTCTAGGACGATGACGAGGATGGACTGGAGCCGAACAAGGACGACGTCGGGCTGCTCGAGGAGGCCACACAGTCGGCGAATCGCCATGGCCAGCGATAAAGACTGCGTACTACTGAAGATGAGAACCTGTGCTACGACTAACTACTGCGACAAAAACAAGGACCAGCACAGATTGGAGCCGACTATGAAGATGTCGGGCTGCTCGACGAGGCCATGCCGCCATCGGCTCGCCATGGCCAATACGAGGATGAGGAGGGATTGGAGCCGGACAAGAGCTGAAGTTCCGTCTATGTCGCCATGGCCAATACGAGGATGAGGAGGCATTGGAGCCGGACAAGTGCTGAAGTTCCGTCTGTGCTCGACCTCGACATTGCGGCAGTCTCGCCGTTCTACCAACTTCGCCGGAACTCGGGCCGCTGAGTGTTGCGCTCAAGTTACGGTATTTATTAAATACAGTATATAATACAATCGCACAGGCGATGCCCAATTGCTCGAAGAGCTTGGCGTGTTGATACTTTGCGGTCCTCCACTTCTCAATTCTTTTCCTGATTTGCTGCTGCGTTCTGAACATAGGTGGGATTTCGGTGGAAGAAGTCTGATGCTCTGAAACACTTAGTGCCTCTACTTTGTGATGGATTTTTGATTTATGTTGATTATTAGGCTATAATTTGGATATACCCATATCAGACCAGTCCAGGTCCTGCCGAGCCATGCCCGTATCAGGTGCCAACGTACTATGCTCGCAGTCATGGACTATGGATATAGACCGCAGCGTCATGGAAGCTACGGGCGTGACCACGTCGCCGCCGTCGGACCTGTTTTACCGTTAGGCTGTTGCAGCTGTGGCTCTGCCCCAGACGACGCCTTCAACCATGATGACCAGATTATGTGGGAGCTATTCATATCAGAGGCAACAATCTTATTTCTCTTGCTTAATGCTCCTAAATTTCTTCTCTTTGTTTTTGTTATGCCGCTATGATTTATATTCGATATACTCTGTTGCACAAGATGTGTCTTTACCGTATATATATCTCTATGGATATGGTGTTCTACAGGAATGACGACGCCTTCAACCATGATGACCATTATGTGCGCCGGCGGGAGCTATTCATATCAGAGGCAACAATCTTATTTCTCTTGCTTAATGCTCCTAAATTTCTTCTCTTTGTTTTTGTTATGCCGCTATGATTTATATTCGATATACTCTGTTGCACAAGATGTGTCTTTACCGTATATATATCTCTATGGATATGGTGTTCTACAGGAATGACGACGCCTTCAACCATGATGACCAGATTATGTGCGCCGGCGGGAGCTATTCATATCAGAGGCAACAATCTTATTTCTCTTGCTTAATGCTCCTAAATTTCTTCTCTTTGTTTTTGTTATGCCGCTATGATTTATATTCGATATACTCTGTTGCACAAGATGTGTCTTTACCGTATATATATCTCTATGGATATGGTGTTCTACAGGAATTGCCTTGATTAATATTTCTTAGCAGCATATCTATTTCTTTAAAATCTTCAGAACCGTAGCTATTTAAAGGAAATAATTAGGTATCAATTAACTTATGTTTACCATATTTATTTTGGTTTGAGCCTATATTTGTGAGATATCCATTTGAACATTTTAAAACACATATGTTTTACACCGAGACAAAAATTATTGATCACGTAGGAATCACAAGAGAATATGAAGATATAGTCGATGGAGCAATAATGCCCTTCATCAATGAAATTTTGCAGCGCCTATTTCGGTCCAGTTCATGTGTGCTCAGCATATTACATTCATCAATATTTGACATGACAATGTTTACTGATGTTGTTCGTTATTCATGCTTAACATATGCCATTGGATGTTCTATGTTTTGTTAGAGCTATGATGGTCCACTTTTCTTATTGCTTAACAAACTCATCAAGAGAGAGATGGTATTCTTATAATGAAACGACTAATGCTATTTAGATAGAGGACGATACATTCAAAGTCTGAGTATGTTTGATTTATTTGGACCCGTTGCAACGCACGGGTACGTTTGCTAGTATCATTATATATGGGTAATACAATACAATACGTACACGTATAGGTACAGAAGTACAGAAGCTATACAACGCTAACACCCTCGCCCTCAATCTTAGCCACAGATAGTTGGCTTGCTGAAAGCCCAAGCTTCTTAGTCCCCAGCTTGCTGGATGATTGTACCAGGTTGTTAACTAAGTAATAAAGCTCCCAGGTTTAAGCGCAAAAAAAAAATCTTAGCCACTTCCTAAGGAGTCAAGAAGGGTAAGATTGCGTCTGCATGCCTCAAACTGTGGTAAAGGCAATGGCTTGGTGAAGATGTCTGCAAGTTGATCTTTCGAAGAGATGAACTTGATCTGTAGAAGCTTCTGAGCAACACGTTCCCTCACAAAGTGATAGTCAACTTCGATATGTTTTGTTCGAGCATGAAATACCGGATTTGCCGATAGATATGTAGCACCGATGTTGTCACACCAAAGTACAGGAGGCTGTGGTTGGGAAATTCCCAATTCCTGAAGCAAAGACTGCACCCAAATAAGCTCTGCAGTGGCATTGGCCACAACCTTGTATTCTGCTTCAGTACTGCTACGGGAGACAGTAGCCTGTTTACGAGCACTCCAGGCGATCAAATTGGAGCCAAAGAACACAGCATAACCCCCCGTGGATCGCCTATCATCTGGCCTGCCTGCCCAGTCCGCATCAGAGTAGGCCGAGAGAACCGCAGTAGGGTTTGGCCGAAGGTGCAGCCCATGAGACACCGTGAGTCGTACATAGCGCAATATGCGCTTAACAGCAGACCAATGAGGGTCACGAGGTGCATGAAGATACTGACAAACTCTGTTGACAGCAAAGGAAATATCCGGGCGAGTGATCGTCAGGTACTGAAGACCACCAACAATACTCCTGTACTCTGTAGCATCCTCAGAAGACAGAAGCTCACCAGCAGCAGCAGAGATCTTGTCAGTGGCGGACATAGGCGTCATAGACGGTTTACACTTAATCATGCCAGCACGACGCAGCAGATCCAAGGACTACTTCTTCTGTGTCATAATCAAACCATCATCACGATGCGTAACCTCCAACCCAAGGAAAAAATGAAGTTGTCCAAGATCTTTGACAGCAAAATCAGCACCAAGAGCAAGAATAAGGGCATCTGCAGCTGACTGAGACGAACTGACAAGAATGATATCATCTACATAGACCAGCAAATACATAGTAACCTCGGGTTTCTGTAGAAGAAATAGTGATGAATCAGCAGTGGAGGGCACAAAACCTTGAGCACGAAGAGCTGTCGCAAGACGAGCATGCCAGGCACGAGGAGCTTGCTTCAGACCATAGAGTGCTTTGGTGAGACGACATATGTAATCTGGATGATCAGGATCAGTAAAACCAGGAGGCTGCCGCATGTAGACCTCTTCCTCCAATACACCATGAAGAAAAGCATTCTGCACATCAAGCTGACGAAGAGACCAACCTCGAGTGACTGCAAGAGAGAGAATAAGTCTGATAGTTGTAGGCTTGACCACTGGACTAAAGGTGTCTTCATAATCAAGACCATAGCGTTGCCGAAAGCCTCGAGCAACAAGACACGCTTTGTAGCGCTCGATAGATCCATCAGAATGCTTCTTCACTTTAAACACCCATTTGGAATCAATGATGTTGACGCACGATGGTGGAGGAACGAGAGTCCAAGTCTTATTGTGAAGAAGAGCTTGATACTCCTGTTCCATGGCTTCTCTCCAGTGGGGAATACTCATGGCAGCTTGATACGTGCGCGGCTCAGAGGATGGATCCGCAAGGGCAGCTGTCATACAAGCGGCATACCAAGCAACGGTACCATCAGTGTATTTGAAAGGACGAAATATACCACTGCGGCTGCGCGTGTGCGGGCGCAGCGACGTAGGAGCCGTGGAGGTCGAAGGAGCAGCTTCTGAGCTGGACGACGTTGACGATGAAGACCCAGCAGGAGAGAGCGTGGCGATGCACTTAGTCCAGGCGACGAGCTGGAGGGCGCACTTGGGCTGGGCCGTGTAGGCGACGTGGAAGCAGGCGACGCAGGAGGTGGCGACATGGTGGCCTCCTGGCGCACGGGCGAAGGCGAGGCCGATGCGGAGACGCAACGTCTCCTGGCGACGTGGGCCTCGAGGCTGGGGCCGGCGATGCATGAGCGCGGGGCGAGACCACGTTGGGATCATGCTGCACCAGTTCGGGCCAACCAGGCTCGGCAGCGGCAGGGGTGCATGGCCAGCGCGCGGACTGAGGCCATGCAGGGGAGCAGCGTGAGCGTGATCGACGTGCTCTGGCGTTGGTGACAGAGAAGGAGCTGCATCGAGCAGCTCTAAGCGTGCGCCCCGTCCAGTTCCTGCACCATGGTTAGGTAACAACATAGGGGAGTATGCAACATCATCAAATTGGTCAGCGGAAATAGAGGATGAATGCATGGATGGGGACGCAGACGGAGGCGTGGGAAGATTGGCAAAAGGAAATGAGTGCTCATCAAACACGACATCCCGAGAAATGTAGACACGATTAGTCGGGACATGAAGACATTTATAACCTTTATGAAGGGAACTATAGCCAAGAAAGACACACTTTTTGGACCGAAATTCCAACTTACGTTTGTTGTATGGGCGTAAATGCGGCCAGCAAGCACACCCAAACACTTTAAAGAAAGTATAATCAGGAAGTTCATGCAAGAGAAGTTCAATGGGGGTCTTCATGTCTAGAACACGAGTGGGAGTACGGTTGATGAGAAAACACGCAGTAGTGAAGGCGTCACTCCAGAATCTAAAAGGAACCGATGCATGTGCCAAAAGGGTTAGACCAGTTTCGACAATATGACGATGCTTGCGTTTAGCTGAGCCATTCTGCTGATGTGTATGTGGGCAAGCTACAAGATGCGCAATCCCAAGCTGCTGAAAAAAGGTGTTGAGGTTGCGATACTCGCCCACCCCCCCCCCCCCCCCCCCCCCAATCCGACTGAACATGTATAATTTTATGCTTGAGAAGGCGTTCAACATGCTTTTGAAACTGAGTAAAAACATGAAACACATCAGATTTACGCTTAATAAGATAAAGCCAAGTGAAGCGACTATAAGCATCAATAAAACTGACATAAAAATTATGACCACTGACAGAAGTTTGGGCGGGACCCCATACATCAGAAAACACAAGTTCTAGAGGATGTTTAACTTGACGACTAGACTCCAAAAAAGGAAGTTGATTACTCTTCCCTTGCTGACAAGCATCACACACTGCTACATCTTTATTACTAGACAAACTAGGAAGCTCATGACGACTCAAAACATGACGAACGATAGGAGTGGCTGGATGACCAAGACGAGCATACCACTGTGACGACGAAGTACGAACTCCACTGAAAACCCGAGAAACTCCAGGCAACTCCAAGCGGTAGAGACCACGGCAAAGGCGCCCACTGAGAAGCACGTCCCTCGTGGCCCGATCCTTGATAAAAAGATCAAATGGGTGAAATTCGCAAAACACATTATTATCATGAGTAAGCTTAGGAACTGAAAGAAGATTTCGTGTCACAGATGGAACTCTAAGGACATTACGAAGTTGAAGATTCCTAGCGGTATGTCTAGTAAGAAGAGATGCTTGACCAATATGAGAGATGTGCATACCTGCCCCATTGGCGGTGTGAACCTTGTCAGAACCATGGTAGGCCTCACGAGTGTGAAGCTTGCCCAGCTCACTCGTCAGGTGATCCGTGGCCCCAGTATCCATGTACCAGTGGGGGTCAACGGAGTAGGACTGCGTGTGGCCTTGCTGACCCTGCGGCGTCGGGCGATCGGCCATGGCAGCTTGACGCTCATTGTTCCTGGTGTCCTTGCCATCGTTGCCAAGTCCGAGGAAACTCCTCTGAAAGCGACGGTGGCACTTGGAGGAAAGATGACCTTCACGCCCACACAGCTGGCAGATGCGTGGTGGGCGGCCGCCCCCGGAGAGAGTCGGTGACGGGGGAGCGGCCGGCTGTGGCTTGGGTGGCGCGGGGGGCGCCTTGCCCGAGGTGGGTGGCGCGCGGCCACCCCTGGATGCAGCGTGCGCGGACGATTCGGCGGAGGAACCGTGGCTGCGGCGAGCCTCCACACGCTGCTCGGTGAGGAGGAGACGCGAGTAGAGCTGGTGCGGCATCATCGGCGTCTCGCGCTCATTGACGACCTCCACAAGACCGTCGTATTCCTCGTCGAGGCCGTTGAGGAGGTAGGAGGTGAACTCAGCGTCGGTGAGCGGCTGACCGATGGAGGCCAACGTGTCCGCTAGGGACTTGACCTGGTTGTAGTATGCCGTGGCCGACAGGTCAAGCTTCTCGCACTCCCCAAGTTGACGACAAAGAGCACTGGAGCGGGCCTGAGATTGCGAGGAGAAGGAGCGCTCCAAGGTGATCCAGGCCTCGTAGGAGGTCTTGGCGAAGACAATCATCCCGGCAACCTCCGGGGTGAGCGACCCCTGGAAGGCGGAGAGGTTGGCCGCGTCCTGCCCAGTCCAGACACGGTGTGCCGGATTGTACACCGGGCCATGAACGCTGTCCACCAGCGCCGGGGGACACGGCAAGGTGCCGTCCACATAGCCTAGCAGGTGATGGCTCCGAAGAAGCGGAAGAACCTGCGCACGCCAGAAAATATAGTTATCCGGCTTTAGCTTGGTGGTGATGAGATGCCCGAAGTGGAACGGCGACGGCGAGCTGGTCATGGCCGATGTGTGAGCCACGGGCGCGAGGTCCGCCGGCGCATAGACGGGCGAGGACGACGCCGTTGCAGCCGCGGATGCATGGGCCGTCGGCTGGATGACCGAGGGCGGAGCAGCAGCGGGCGAGGAGGCAACGGCCGGAAGAGCCGCACTTGCGGCAGCGAGGGCCGACGACGACGAACCCGACATCGAGTAGGAGAACAGCGAACCCAGACTCAGCGTGCCGACCTGGGGCGTCGTCATGGCGGCGCGATCGATCGGAGAGCTGAGAAGTACAGAAGCTATACAACGCTAACAACGTACAACCAAATAAATCGGCTCTCAGCATGCAAGAACATTCTAGGCTTTCAGTAGCAATATTTTAGACAACCAATGTGCAAATGTTCAGAATGATACACGAGACGTTGACAGTTGGGTCACTGTCAAAAACTAATAAGACACGCTAACTGACTAAGTAGTGGTGTTGGACAGCGGTAGTATAATTCTCACGGATGGAGCGTCGGAATTTGACCATGATATCAAGTCAGGCTAGCAAGGAACGAGCTGCCATGAGGTCTGCAATACTTTCCGGGGCTTTTGCTGTGAACAAATTTCGGTTAGACGATGATAGTTTGTCTAGCAAATTATCAAACCAAATATGGTTACACGTTTCAAATTTAAGAAGTTATAGTCGTATTTGTCTGTCAAAACCTTTTCTTGCATGCATGTAGTCAACGTAAGAAATAAATCTCAGGAGGAAGATCCTTTTATTGAACCACCATAAATTGCAGATAATACTAATTGTACTTACTTGACATTGCGGCGTGAGAAAAAATAAAATCCATGTGACCAGTGAGCACCTACCACACCTTTTTTTTTTATTTTTAGCAAAGTGAGCACCTACCACACCTGCATCCATTCTAGGCAGAGCGTGTCAGTGGGCTGGGGCAGTTTGCACATAGTGCATTGGTTGTGGGCTGGGCCGGCCAATGTGGTGGCGTCAACTTTCTTGCTTGGATTAGTATACTACTTTTCACCTTCAAATTTCACCCCTAGGACACATTTCATCTTAGACTTTAAAACCGAATGATTTTAACCTTGAAGTTTACAAAACCGGATAAATCACACCCGACCTAGTTTTGGGCGAATTTGATCGGTTTTGGTGTCAATTTAAGCAGTTAAGTGGGATGACATGGCGCTGACGGGACCAAACACATCAAAAAAACATCCCCCAAATCCGCCGTGGTCGCTGTCCCCGCTGCCACAGTCGTTGTCCTCGCCGCCGGGGAGGAGAAGGCGGCTGAGACGTTCGCCTGTAAGCAGTGAGCACCTACCAAACCTGCATCCAGTCTAGGCAGATCGTGTCAGTGGGCTGGGCCAGTTTGCACAAAATGCATTGGTTGTGGGCTGGAGCCAATGAAGTGGCGTCTAACTTTCTTGCTTTGATGCCTGCATAGAGGTTCTGGCCCAGAGACGTCGGTGCCAATGGATCCCGGCCCAATACAAGGACGCGGAAGCGAGAAGACCCGGCCGGCGATGGAGGAGGAAGCAATTACCAGGCACGGTCATGGTAGCAAGTAGCAACCACTTGACACTCGAGCGCTTGACTTGAGCTTGGCCGATCGAGCAAGGAAAGCATTCAAGTTTCGGATATTTAGAACATTTTTCGGATCCTTTTGATTGCTTGCTTCTTTCGTTGAAGTATCTTTCTATTTGATTTTCATTTGCAATCTTTGGATCCTCAATATAGTTTGATCTCCTTTCCAACTATTCGTTATTGGATATGTGCATTTGATTTCACTCATATTATGAGAAATGCACACATTATGGGGGAGCTCTTATTATATTGGCCTTCTTACTTTTCACCCATTTCGGCAATCGTTGCCAATGGGGGAGAAGTTTAGAGGGTTTAAGAGTTGTTGGTTTTATGCTTTAGTTTCGTTCTCAAGCATTTGCCTTTCTTGCTCTTGCTTCCTTGCTCTTTGTGTTGCTTGGTTGCTTAATTCATTATATAAACCCTCGTAAAAGGGATTGTCATCAATTACCAAAATGGGGGAGATTGAAAGTGCATGTGTTGCCCCATGCATGGTTTTGGTAATTAATGACAATCCTTATGGACTAATGTTTGCATTGAGATACACTTGTAGATCTTGTCCATAGGTAAAGATTGGAGTTCATGTGTTGGACTCTAGAAGATTTCATGATGACCAATGCTCTATTCAAGGGTTTATATGAAGAATGGTCATGTGTAGAGAAGATGAAGTGCAAGCTCAATATGATCCAACTCGAAAGATATCATTTGATTGAAGCTTGCAAAGGAGACATGAAGACGGAGCTTAGCGAGGCCCTCCCATAATGGAGTATGGGGGAGCATTTGGAGAAGTCTTCATCAAGCATGTGCTAGCAAGCACAATCAAGAAAGGTGTTCCAACTTGAGAGAGTCAAGATCGTCATCATCGAGCTCAAGTGGAATGCGCAAGGCAAAGGTATGATCTTGATAGGTTTTCTATTTTACCGGTCTCATGTTGTTTGTGGGAGACCGGGTTTTAGGATAGACGGCGTACTATCAAGAGGGGCTCTCAAGTGAGTAACTTGATCGCATCTTTGTGGAGAGCTCAAACCTTTGCATACTTGGCATTCATCTTTCTTGGTTCTTATTTGGTTTTCTCCTTGTTGGCTTTTGGTGCTTGTTGTGATCTTCACGACAAGCCCAAGTTCATCGAAAACGAATTTCGTATGGAAAACTTGTTGCGTTTTTGGTTTTGGAGGTTTGCCGATCATTCCTTTTTAGAGAGGTTTTACCTTCCTCCATTTGGTTTTATCTTCCATTGTTGGACTATGATGTTTCTCTGCATGATCTTGTAAAGCTCTTCGTTGCGATTCCAACGAGCCCGAGAACATCGAAAATGGAGTCCGGATGATCAAGATATCGTCGTTTTCGTGTGCAGTTTTCTGAGGGGCGGAAGTTCCGGTTTGGCCGGAAATTCCGGCCATCCGGAAGTTCCGGGCAAATTTCCGGCCAAAGTTCCGGCCGAGTGCAGTACCGTTTTTTAGTCGCTTTTCTGGGGGTCCGGAAGTTCTTGGACGGAAGTTCCGGCCTCAACCGGAAGTTCCGGCCCAACCGGAACTTCCGGCCTAAGTGAAAACTGTGTGGTTTTGAAGGCAACGGCTAGAATTTCTGGAGGGGTATAAATACCCCTCCACCTTCCTCCAGCCAAGTAGCTCGCCCAGATTTCTCTCTCCTCCATTGTTGCAAGCTCATTTCTTTGATATCTCTCAATCCCTCCACCCAAACTCTTTGATCTTTGGAAGATTGAAGGAGAAGACCTAGATCTACATTTCCACCAATCAATATCTCCTCTAAGTGAGGGGAACCTAGTGGATCTAGTTCTTGGAGTTCTTGTGTGGTTCTCCTCTTTGTTCTTCCTCTCTTATTCCCCCATAAGCATTTGTTGCTTTGTTGGAATTTGAGAGTGAAGGATTTGAGCACTTGTGCTCTTGCCTTTTGCATTTGGTGCATCGGTGTGCTCTCCACGAGGATTCGTGGAAGTTGAAAGCGTGTGAACTTGTTACTCTTGGGTCCTTGGACCCTAGACGCCTTTGTGGTGGTTGGACCCTTGTGTGGTCACTTGAAGCCGTTCGGGAGCCCCCAATCCATTGTGGGTTGTGCCTCGAATTGTTGTTGAGAGCCGTTCGGGAGCCCCCAATCCCATTGTGGGTTGTGCCCCGGATTGTTGTTGAAAGGCTCCGGATTCCGCCTCGAAGGAATACCGATAGTGGAAGGTGAACCAAACCTTTGTGGTGCGGTTCATCGGAGAATAGGGTGAGCCTTTGTGGCGTTGAGATCGACCTTTGTGGTGCCTCACACCTCTCCAACGAGACGTACTCCCTTTCAAGGAGGAACTCGGGAATACATCCTCGTCTCCGCGTGCTTCGGTTATTTCTATACCCGAGCTTTTTACTTATGCACTTTACATTGTGATAGCCTTCGTGCTTGAAGTATTCTATATTGCTATCACCTTGTTGCTTGTCTTGCTTAGCATAAGTTTTTGGTGCACATAGGTGAGCCTAGTTTATTTAGGTTGTTGGCTTGTTAATTTAAACACCTAGTTTTATTCCGCAATTAGCAAGCCTAAACCGGAAAAGTTTTAATCGCCTATTCACCCCCCCCCCTCTAGGCGACATCATTGTCCTTTCAATTGGTATCAGAGCCTGGGCTCTCTTTTTGGGCTTTACCGCCTAGAGAGTAAAAGATGTCGTTTAGGGAATTAGTGCACGATCCCACTTTCATATTCGATGGCACAAATTATGATGTTTGGAAAATTCGCATGCTTAATCTTTTTAGGGCCATGGGTCCAAATTATATTAAGAGGATTGTGGATGTGGGTTTTTCTCCTCCAAAGGATTCTCAAGAATTATCTTTAGAGGATGAGGAAAACTCTCATCTCGAGACTCTAGTTTCTAATGGTCTTATATGTGTTTTGAGCGATGTAGTTCTTGCTTCAATCATGCCTTTTCGGAACGCTCATGAGCTTTGGACCAAGCTTCAAGATATATATGGAGTGTCCAACATTATTGAGGATGATTGTTCCCTTCCACCTCCGGCCGTGATGAGTTCACAACTTCTTCCACTTCACCAACATGTGATTTGTCACAAGGTAATGATATGGTGAGTGGTGATAGAAATTGCATTAGTGATGGTGAACTTACTATTGATTATACTTCTTCTCTATAAAATTGCAATGTTCTATCTTTGGACTTAAACTCGTCTAGCACTCCAAATGTCATACATGCTAGAGTTGATAGTCCTTGCATATCATGTAATAGTTGTTTAACTAAATCTCATGATGATATGCTTCATATGTCTTGTTGCCATGAAAACAATGCTTCCATATCCTCTAGTACTTGCATGACTAACAATGTAGAGGAATCCCAACATTTGTTGGAACAAGACATGGACCTAAATGGTGCTTCAAGTTATACTTCATCCTCTTCAATCATTAATCATGTTTGCCTTATGGCTAAGGATTCCGAGGTGTCTCCCACCTCAAATCCAAATTGTGATGATGTGGATGAGGATTCTCATGAAGAAGGTTTTGATTTTGAATCCTTAACCAAGATGGGTGAGATGGTACTTAGTGCTCTCCCCAAAGGTAGTAATGCTATCCCTCCTCTATGTGAAATCATTGCTTATGTTAATATGAGTAGGGAGTTTATTGAGGATTTGGAAAGTCAATTTGATGAGAAATGTCAAATTGAGAGGGATGACTCTATTACTATAGCTTCCTTGAAAGCTTCTCTTCAAGAAGAAGAAGAGCTTAGGTCTTCTCTTGAAGAGAGACTTGAATCTCTTGATGAGTCTAATGATCTTATTGTTGCTAAAATCATTAAGGAAAGAGATCATGCCCTTGCTAAATATAAAGTGCTTAAAAAGGAAAAAGTTGAATTTGGTGTTGGCAATGCTAGACTAAGTGAGGACATAGAGAGACTTGACAAAGCTCACAAGGCTTTAGAAAGTGAACACTCTCTCCTTATCAAGTCTCATGATCAACTCCAAACTCAACTATCTAAGAATGATAAGCTTGCCAAATTGTCTCCTTCTATTTCTAATATTAATGATGCTTGTGCTACTAACTCCACTTCTTGTGAAGCATCTATTTTGAAGGAGAATGTTGAGCTAAGGGCTCAACTTGAGTTGCTATCTAGCAAGTATGGGAAATTGGAAGAAAGTCATGAAAAGCTTTCTAGCTCTAATGATGATCTTCTAGCATCCCATGCTAGGCTAAAGTTAGCTCATGAGGCTATTATGTTAAAGGTAACATCTTGTGAGCCTCATGTGGAAATTGGCACAACTTCTTCTAGAAATGCTTTATTGTCATGTGCTAGTCCTAGTGATTCATCCACTCACAATGTTGCTACATCTTGTGATGAATTACTTTCCTTGCCTTGTTGCTCTAACAATGAAGCTTCTACTTCCTCTAGTGTTTTTGTTGATACTAACCATGTAGAGGAACTAAATGAGCTCAAGGCCCAAGTCACTTCTTTGAAGAAAGACTTGGAAAAGCGTCATGTTGGGAAGTCCACACTTGACAATATGTTGAGTGTTCAAAGACGCCCCAATGACAAGAGTGGACTTGGATTCAACTCCAATAACAAGAACAAGTCCAAGTCTATCAAGAAGTGTCGGAGAATGACTCCCACGAAACAGGGGCAGTCACACTCGCGAAGAGAGTTCGTGTAAGGGGCTGAACACGACGTCAATCAACCCTCATCCGGCGCGGCGACGCTGCTCGTCGTGCCTGAGGAGGGACATCACGGCAGAGAGAGACACGGCGCGTACCCAGGTTCACGGCCCTCTTGTGGAGGTAAAACCGCTACGTCCTGCCTGTCTGTATTGCTGCTTGTAGAGGTTACAGTACAGCGTGCTTGCCGAGGGCACAGTTGTGGCAATGGCGCTTACAAGGGGAGGGAAACTACTGCCTTCTTCTCCCTTGCGCGCAAGTAGCTAGACTAGGAGTAAAATGTGATCGATCCCCCTTAGGGTGGTGCACCAGCTCCTTTTATAGGCGCCCCGGGCCTCCTCCCTGTCCTTGTGCAGCGGAGGGGCTACCACATGGCGACAACGGTCGGGAGCTCGGTGCACCGCTGCTTGGGCATCCATGAGCGCGGTCCATGGGCACAAAAGCTGAGGCCGCAGCAGAGAGGCCGCCGTCCATCCAGGACGGCCAGCTGCTGCCGCAGAGGAGCGGGGGAAGTCCCCACGGTGACGTCGCGTTTGGCGCGTAGCGCCGGCCTGCTCCCTTATCACCAAAGAGGAAAGCTTGGTGGTCTGCGCCGTTGCCCCTGCTTTGTTGACTCCTTTATCACCAAAGTGGGACTGTAGCTCCGTCGTCACCCTGCGCAGAGGGCGGTCACTCTGCGGCCGCTGCGGAAGCCATGTGCGCTCCGCAGAGCTTGCTTTACAGTGAAGGAACCCTCGCGTGGGCGGGAACGCCCTGTGGAGGATTCTGCGTTGACTTCCCTTCAGGGAAAGCTTCCTTGGAGAGGGGGCAGCGGAGTAGAGGCTCCACAGGCCCTAGCTGCCTCCTCAGGCCTCCGCGAGGCGATTCTGCCCCGCGGGCTCCCCAGGCTTGCAGACCTGGTCCTTAGCGAGATTCACTCGCCGAGTGTTGAGGGTTATAGAGGCCTGGCCCAGTACACCCTGGTTCTTACTGGGCTGACAGTAGCCCCCGGGCCCATGACGGGCACGACGCGGTCCAGGGGGCGCAGGCGAAGCGTCATGGGCCCAAAGTGTCCGGCCGGCCCGAGACACGTGGCGAGCGGTTGGTGCGTCTCGGCTTCTCCGGAGGAGGTGGGCGTCGTGGCGGGACCCACGACGCCTCGGAAACCGCCCTGAGGTGATATAAAGGCTGCCGCGGCTGTGTCGGCAGCAGTTCCGCCGCATTTACGCCCTTTCCTTCTTGCATACACCTCCGGTGCTCCACTACTCCGGCGATTTCCGTTCTTCTCCGAGCTTTTCCGCCGCCCTTCCTTCGCGAGCCATGGGCCCCAAGAAAGGCAAGGCGGCGATGGTGGAGGCCTCCGCTGAAGCGCAGCGGGAGGAGGAGCTTGCGCCGGCTCTCATCGGCACTCGCGTCTCCACAGCGGAGGCGCTGGATAGGCTGAAGGTCCTCGTCGCCGGGAGGAATAATGAGCATGGCGCCAGCGGCGTCAAGGCGGCGCGCTTCGGCAAGCTGGCGGCGGGGTGGTACCCCATTTTCGTCCACACGCTGTTCGCCGGCTTGGTGCCGCCGTTCTCTCCCTTCCTTGCGGAGGTGCTGGCTTTCTATCAGATCCAGCTCCTGCACCTCCACCCGAACTCCATCCTGATTCTCGCCATCTTCGCCTATCTCTGCGAGGCGTATCTGGGAGTGATGCCTTCCGTGGCCTTCTTCCGGAGCTTCTACGCGCTCCGCAACACGGCGCCCGGCGAGCGGTCTGGGTGCGTGTCTTTCCGCATCGCAGACGGGATGGGCGCCGTCTACATCCCCATGTCGTGGGATGGCGACAAGGCCGTTACGAGGGTGACGAAGAAGGTGGAGGACTTCCGCCAGAAGTGGGTCCTCGTCGACGCCAAGGAGCGGAATGCCTTCTTCGATGAGCCTGAGGCGCCGCCGCTGAAGAACTCAAATTGGTCCAGCGAGAAGTTCCAGCACCAGAAGATTGCCCACTTGGTCTCGCGCATGAAGCTCGTCCGCGAGGCTGGCCTCACGGGGCAGATGGTCGCTGAGGACTTCGTGAGGCGGCGCATCGCTCCCCTCCAGGCGCACACGAAGCCGGTGTGGATGTACTCCGGCCCGGCAGATCCAATGCGCTTGCACCTCAGCGCCCACGCGCCAGACGACGTCGCCTCCATCTTAGGCACGCTCTTCATCGCCCCGGAGATCCCTGTTCCGGGCACTGAGCACCTGAGGCCCCTCCACCAGCTCACTCCAAAGAAGCGCCTCGCAGTTCTGGAGATGATGCCGACGTTCACGCCAGAGGGCTTGGAGGGAGAAGAGGCGAAGGGGGCTGCGGCGCCTGTGGTGGAGGAAGACTTGTTTGGCGAGTCCTCTGCTGCTTCAGACGCCGAAGCTGACGCCGCCACAGGAGGAGTCAACCCCTCGTCAGGGGAGGCGAGCTCTTCAAAGCAGGCGGCCCCTGAGGAGGAGATCCTGGAGATATCGTCCGATGTGGACGAGGATTTTGTGGTGGCCCCGTCACGACGGGCCACAGAAGAAGAAGACGAAGACGGAGACGATAGCGGCCCGGAGGCCGCGGCAAAGCGGTGCGAGCCCCGCACCAAGGCCATCCACGACAGGGCCGCCAGAAGCCTGGAGAGCACTCTCTTAAGAGGAAAGCTGAGGCGGCCCCTGAGGAGCCCAGCGCTGGAGCCTCATCAGGCCTGGCGCTCTGCCAACAAGGTGTGGGTGGACACCCGCGCCAAGCCATCTGGGTGAGTACTGTTTCTTCTTGACTCGTTCTTGCTTATCGAGAGTTCTTGCCTTTCTCGAGGATCTCACTGTCTTGATTATCAGGGGTCTGGTTCATGCGAAGCGCCGCCGACTCCGCAAGGCTGCGGACGTGCGGCGCGACGCTACGCCCGTTGTTGAGGGGCCTACGCGCCCCTTGGAGAAGAGACTGAGGAGCCCGTGGTGACAGTCACCACGGGCCCGGCTGTTGACGAGGCCATGAGGCCTGTGGGGGAGACGCCCCTTGAAGAAGCAACTGCCTCGCCACCTCCTGCCGAGAGTCAGATTGAGGAGGCGGTGAAGGCTCCGTCGCCGCCGCGCCCTGATGCTCCACTGGAGCCCCCAGAGACACCCGCCGTGGAGACGGCGGGGACCAGCACACAGGCGCCGGGAGGCGCCGACGTCGAGATGGAGGAGGGAACTCCTCCGCCGCCCCCTCCAAATTCCGAGCCTGAGGGGGAGGCCACTTCTTCTGAGGCCGCAGCAGGCGAGGCTGCGGTTGAGCCACTGGTGGCTAGGCCTCCCTCGCCAGCCCCCGAGGCCCACGAGGAGGTCGTCGTGGAGAACAACGACGCACAAGACGGTGGGGGCCCGCTCCGTGGCCCCGTGTTGACCCTGGTCCAAGCACTGTGCTTTCAGCACCAGAGGCTGGCGCTGGGGTGGAGGACGCTGCGCCACGTGAGGGCTCTTGGGCCTTGGTCTTGAGCGACCGGAGCCGGAGCAGCGCGAGCCGCCAAGCTGCCCTCCGTTTGGTGAGGGGCACCCTAGACGGGCTAGAGACCCAACTTGCCCTTGAGGAGGCGGAGCTTGGCAGGAGGTACGACGCCCTTGCTGCTGACTGGGCCCGCTTCTTCGAAGTCAGGCGGCGGAGTGGCCCTGACGACCAAGCTCTTCAGGCGCAGCGCGACGAGGCGACGCGGCAGGCCCAGGAGATCCGCGAGAACGCGGAGCGCGAGGCGCAAGAGGCCTTGGCGCCGGTCCAGGCGGAGCGCAAGGCGGCTGCAGAGGATCGGGAGGCGGCTGTGGCGGAGCGCCAGGCTGCAGCCTCCGACCGAGCGGCTATCGAGACCTCCCTCGCCGACCAGCGCAAGGAGCTGGCCAGCCGCGAGGAGAAGATAATTTCTGAAGCTGAGGTGGTGAGGAAGTCTCTGGAGCAGCATCGTCTGTCGCTGGAGGCTCGCGAGCAGGCCATGACGACACGCGAAGCTGAGGTGCTCAAGCGTGAGGAGAAACTGGAGCAGGCGGAAACAGACATGAACAGAGAGCGTGAGGCCTTGGAGTCCCGCGAGAGCAGCTTGGCTGAGGCCATGGGCAAGCACGACAAGGAGGTGGAGCGGCACCGGGAGCTTGTGGAGAAGGCCAACCAAAAGCTTGCCGAGAAGAAAAAGGAGGCAGAGGCGGAGGCCCTCACCAAGCAAAAAGAGTACCGCACTGCTGTCACACAGGCCGTCTCCCGGGAGTATGCTGGGAAGTTCAAGAAGCAGGAGGACGGCTTCCAGAAAAAGCGCAGAGAGCTCGGCAAGCGCATTCGCCAGCTGGAGGAGTGGAACGCCAACTTGAAATCCTCGCTGAAGCGCGCCAAGGACGCTAATCTCCGCACGGAACAGGCCCTCGAGCGCTCGGAGCAGGACCTCACAGCCCTGATGGCAGACATGCAGGAGCTGAATGCGCAGGTGGCCCCTGTTGTGGAGAGGGTCGAGGAGGCTCTGAGCAGCGGGAGCGTATGTTCCGATCTTTGGTGACGCGCGGGAACGCTCTTGCTGCGAAGCTGGGGGTGGATGCTCCTGCCGTCCCCGTCCACGGGAACGCCGACGTCGCCACGTATCTGACCTACTTCGACCAGCTCTTCTCCGTCCTTGAGGGCCCTGTGGCGGAACTCGACGATGTTGTCGACGAGGAGTGCCGCAAGCTCCTGCTGGTGGCGGTCGAGCGCGTCTTCGTCAACCTCAAGCGCCTATATCCATGCTTCGACTTCGAGTCCGTGACCGAGCCCATGGGGATGCTCAGATCGAGACGCGCCTCTCAACTCGCTGCGGGAGGAGATCAACGACTATGTCAACCGCTTCAAGAGGGTCGCTGAAGAGCCGGCCTCTGGCGAGGAGGAAGACGTCGAGGAGGAAGGCGCGGAGGAAGATGACGCTGAGGAGGATGAGGCCGCCAAGACTTCTGCTTAAGCTGCTCCTGCCACAAGTCGCGCCTGAGGCGCAAGTTATCTTTGTTTAAAGACTTTGTTTCATTTGTGATGGTCTGTAAAACACTTTATTGTGCTGCAATGTGTGTGTGCCCCTCGACGGGCATTTTATCCCTATTCCATGCCTTTTTCGCTTTACGTCGTCAGGACCCGTCTCTTAGCGCTATGACTCCGCCACTACGGTATGCCAGAGCAATGACTCAGCAAGGCCGGGGGGTGTTTAAGGCTTAGAGAGGTAAGAGCTCTCGAGTCGCGATGCTCGAGGGCTCCCCTTTGACGCTCAAGCAGTCCATGAAATGCGAAGGAGAAAATACCCGCCCGAGGGACGGAAGTTGCTCGTGAGAGGAAAAACACAACGCCTGAGGTGTAAGCGCAGGACTTAGCTTAGCGAGGTTCTGGCCTCGTGGAGGGCGTTGATTTCCCTGAAGGTGTGCTTCCCTCTTTGGGTCTGGAGCGTGACTCCACGAGCCTTGGGGGGACTCTTGTTCCCTGTGTAGGTTAGAGGCGGAACCAAAGCAAAACATGGTAGAGAAACTCATGCGCGCTTATAGGTTTCCTCATGGGTGCCTCGCGAGGAGAGTAAGTACCAAAGGTCCTTAGGTGAGGTGGCAGGTTTGGGAGCAAGCCCCTGGGCCAGAGCTCTTTGGTGAGGTAACAGGCGTGAGAGCGTGCTCACGTGTTAGAGCTCGGATCCTTTTGGATTTTGCGGTGCTGCTGGGATGCTCCCGAGGCACAGTCACCGTACTCAGCCCCCGCTCGCGAGGTGCGCAAGGGGAAAGATATGAGCGCGAATGAAAACACAGAGTAATGAGAACTAAAACTCACCCCCAAAATATTACATAGCGGCGCCGCAGCGCAATGTTTCACTAGGAAACGAATTGGTTCGTTACACTTGGGCTTGCCAAGATAAAGTTTCCATGTCGAGGCATGGGGACCACATTCAGTGGCTGAGACTCTTCACGGCCTGCGGCGGCACGTTACAGGAAGAGCTCAGAGGGACTGGCCCTCAGAGAGAGAAGCTTTTGTGAAGCTTGGAGGTGAAGCTGTGCGCTTTCCTCTAGAGACAAAAAATGCCTGGTGTGATAGAGATCACGGGTAGAACTTGCGTAGATGCGCGATGTTCCAAGGGTTCTTGACCGGGATGCCGTCCTCCGTCTCGAGGCGCACCGCACCAGGTCTGGCGACATGCGCGACCCTGTAGGGGCCTTCCCACATGGGCGAGAGCTTGTGGAGACCTTCCCTGGAGAGGATCCTCCTGAGGACAAGGTCGCCTGTCTCGAGAGTGCGCGGACGTATGTGGCGGCTGTGGTAGCGTCGCAGGTCTTGCTGGTACTTTGCCGCTCTGAGGGCGGCTCGGCGGCGCAACCCGTCGAGGAACAGCAGGTCGTCGTTGTGGAGGTCTTCTTGATTGTCCTCATTGAAGGCAAGGACCCTTGCGGACCCGTGCTTGATCTCTGTGGGGAGGACTGCTTCGGCTCCATACACCAGGGCGAATGGCGTCTCACCAGTGGGCTTTGTAGGGTTCGTGCGGATGGACCAGAGCACGGAGGGGAGCTCATCGATCCAGCCCTTGCCATAGCCCTTGAGGCGGTTGAAACTTCTCGTCTTGAGGCCCTTGAGGACCTCAGCATTTGCTCGCTCGGCTTGACCATTGCTCTGTGGGTGAGCTACCGAGGCGAAACAGAGCTTGGTGCCGAGGCTCTCGCAGTAAGCCCTGAAGATGCCGCTGGTGAACTGTGAGCCATTGTCGGTGATGATGCGGTTTGGCACACCAAAGCGGCAGACCAGGCCTCTGATGAACTTCACGGCTGCCCTGGCTGGGATGGTGCGCACCGCTTCAACCTCTGCCCATTTGGTGAACTTGTCAACAGCCACGAAGAGGAAGCGGTAGCCCCCTTGCGATCTCGGGAAGGGTCCCAAGATGTCCAGCCCCCAGACCGCGAACGGCCAGGAGAGCGGGATGGTCTGGAGTCCCAGTGCAGGCTGATGGACTTGCTTGGCGTGGAACTGGCATGCATCGCAAGACTGAACGATGGTGACGGCATCTTGAAGCACTTGAGGCCAGTAGAAACCGCTCCTGAAGACCTTGCCGCGAGGGTGCGCGCGCAGGAATGGTGGCCGCACTCTCCACTGTGTATGTCCCTGAGGAGCATGCGTCCTTCCTCAGGAGGCACACACTTGAGGGCAATGCCATTTGGGCGCTTGCGGTATAGGTCTCCCTCAAGGATGTAATAGGATTTCGCTTGTCGAGCGACTCGTTCTGCCTCTGCGTCTTCCTCGGGAAGGACTCCTTTTAGCAAGTAGTCCTTGAGCTCGTCAACCCAGCCTGTTTCTTGGTGCACCATGGTTAGCATCAGACGCTCCCCTGAGGATGGGCCACAGTTGGGTGCGCCACCTGTGGGAGGTGGTGGGAGTACTTCGTCTGTGCTTGTAGCTGGTGCTTGCAGCGGCTGCTTTATGGACGCCTTGGAGAGCCTCTCTTCAAAGACACCTGCGGGCTGGGCCTCCCTTCGCGATGCGCGCTTGGCGATGTCATCTGCTTCCTGGTTCTCCTTGCGCGGGATGTGCATGAGCTCCATGCCCCTGAAGTGCTTCTCGAGCTTGCGGACCTCTTCAAGGTAGGCAGCCATATGGCTGTCTTTAGGGGTGTAGCTCTTGTTGGAGAAGTTGACCAGGAGCTGGGAGTCGCCTTTGATGAGTAGGTGCTTGACACCGAGGGCAATGGCAGCTCTGAGCCCGGCGAGGAGGCCTTCATATTCAGCGATGTTGTTGGAGATCTTGTCCATCGTGAACACAACTGGACGGCATAGTGGAGCTTGTCGCCTTTAGGCGAGGTCAGGACAACGCCAGCGCCTCCGTTGCGGCAGGAGAAAGCTCCATCGAAGTGCATGGTCCAGTGGCTTGGCGTCGTATCTCCAGGCGGTATAGTTTCTGCTTCAGGAGGCTCTTCAGGAGTTGGGTCTGTCCATTCGGCGACAAAATCTGCCAGTGCTCTTCCTTTGATGACCCTTGTGGTGTCAAAACGCAAGTTGAAAGGCTGCAGCTCGATGTTCCACCCTGCTACGCGATCAGTGGCGTTGGGGTTGCGCAGGATTTGCTCCAGAGGGAATGATGTGACCACCGTGACAGGGTGGCCCTGGAAGTAGTGGCGCAGCTTTCTGGAGGCGATGAGCAGGGCGAGAAGGAGCTTCTGCTGCGTAGGGTACCGCTCGCGAGCATCTCTTAGCACAGTACTGACATAGTAGACTGGATGCTCGACAAGGGTTGTGGAGGGTGACGCGGCGTTGGCTCCCTCGAGGGACTCCTCAGGCCCTTTGGCGAGGTTTCCTTGTGGAGGAGTCTCAGCAGGGGTGCCTGAAGTAGGCTCGACAGCTGGCTGTGGGTCTGGCTCTGGGCCTGGAGGGACTTTTTCCTTGTCGGGAGGCTCTGGACTTGGAGTGGCAGCACTTTTCTTGGGGAGGACTGGCTCTTCTCTTTCGACCACCAGGACGGCGCTTGCGGTTTGTGGAGTGGCTGCAAGGTACAGCTTTAGATGCTCGCCCGTCCTGGGGGCTACCATAACTGGTGCGCTAGCCAAGTACTTCTTCAAGTCCTCAAATGCCTTGTCTGCCTCTGGAGTCCACTTGAAGGTGCCGGACTTCTTCATGATCTTGAAAAATGGCAGGGCCCTCTCGCCAAACTTGGAGATGAAGCGGCCCAAGCTGGCCATGCACCCAGCTAGGCGCTGCATGTCCTTGAGGCGGCGAGGTGGCTGCATTTCTTCTATGGCCTTGATCTTGTCAGGGTTTGCTTCTATGCCGCGATGGGACACGAGGAACCCGAGGAGTTTGCCTGAAGGTACCCCGAAGACGCACTTGGCGGGGTTTAGCTTGATGTTCACCTTGCGCAGGCTGGCGAAGGTCTCCTCGAGGTCCTTCAAGAGAGTGTCTCCCTCGCGAGACTTGACTACGATGTCGTCAACATATGCCTCTGCATTTCTTCCCATCTGAGCCCCCAGGGCGATCCTCATGAGCCTCTGGAAGGTGGCGCCGGCGTTCTTCAACCCGAAGGGCATGCAAGTGTAGCAATACACGCCACAGGGGGTGAGGAACGCTGTTTTCTCCTCGTCCTCTTTAGCCATTTTGATCTGGTGGTAGCCTGAGAAGGCGTCCAGAAAACAGAGGAGATCACAGCCGGCTGTGGAGTCCACGATCTGATCAATCCTTGGCATGGGGTATGGGTCCTTGGGGCAGGCTTTATTTACATCAGTGTAATCGATGCAGAGCCGGCCTCCCCCATTGGGTTTTGGGACAACCACGCCATTAGAGACCCAGGTGGGGTGGGCAACTTCTCGAATAATGTCTGCTGCTTTTAGCTTTTCTACTTCTTTGATGATGAAGGCTTGCTTCTCAGGGGCTTGTTTCCGTGCCTTCTGCTTGACGGGGCGTGCGTTTGGACACACAGCTAAGTGGTGCTCGATCACCTCCCTTGGTACGCCGGACATTTCTGACGGAGTCCATGCGAACATGTCAGAATTTGCCCGAAGGAAGGCGACGAGCGCGCTTTCCTATTTGGGAGGTAAGCCAGCGCCTATGGTGACGCTAGCCCCCGAGCCCTCAGCCCCCGAATCGCTGGTGCTCAGCGACACCTTCTTTGTAGCGGCCTGCTCCTGAGAGAACAGCTGCTTCTTCTTCTTGGGCCTCGCGAGGGGCTCCAGGTCTTCGTCAGCAGGGAACGCCATGGCAGCAGCTTTGTAGGCGAGCTCGACAGCGCGTGTAGCGTCCTGTACGTGACCATGGATGGTGATGGTGCCGCCGCTGCCAGGGATCTTGACCATGTTGTAGGCGTGATGCGTGACGGCCATGAACTTCGCGAGGGCGGGGTAGCCGAGGATGGCGTTGTAGGGCAGGCCAATGTGCGCGACGTCGAAGTCGATGAGCTCGGTGCGATAGTTTTGCTGCGTGCCAAAGGTGACTGCAAGCCTCACTTGCCCCAGAGGCGAGATTGAGCCGCTGGTGACCCCTGTGAAGGGCCTGGAGGGCATAAGCCACTCGTAGGGCACTTGAAGCGTCTCAAAGGTCTCGACAGAGATGACGTTCAGGCCTGCACCCCCATCAATGAGCGTTTTGCCGACGGCGATATTGTTGATGGTGGGGGTGCACACCAGCGGGAGGGTGCCTACAGTCTTGGTCGACTTGGGGTGGTCCTTGGCGTCGAAGGCGATGGTGTACTGAGACCACTTGAGGGGACGCGATGTCTCCACCCCGGGCAGCGCTGCGTTGAGCTCGCGGGCGAACTGCTTGAACTGATTGTTGGACTTGGGCGCCTGAGCCCCGCCGAGGATGCACGCCATGGCGCCTCTAGGGGCCTGGTAGCCCCCAGGCTCCTCGTCAGGGAGGTTGTTGTTCTTCTCAGCGGCGTTGGCCTGAGTCCCTTGAGGCTTCTGGTAGCCACCTTTGCGTCCGCCCTTGCGGTAGTTACGGCCTCTGCCGCGACCACCGCTGCCTTCTTCCTGCTCGCGCTTCTTGCTCAGCTGCTTGAGGTCGTAACAGTTCTCTGTCGCGTGGCCGCGCCTGTTGTGGTAGATGCAGAAGGGACGGTTGTCGATCTTCTTCTCGCCATCCTCTGCAGAGTCCTCTCGAGCGTGCTTAGCGCCGGGCTCAGCAGCCAGCACAGCAGTAGGCTTGCGCTTGGTCTCGTCACGCTTCTTGTGGGCCTTGGATCCCTCTGGGGGTCGTCTGCAGAGGCCACCTTGGTGAAGAGGAGACCCTCTTCAGCCTTGGCACACTTGTCTGCGATGTCGAAGAGCTTCACGACAGAGGAGAGGGTATCGTGAATGCCGAGCTTCTCAAGCATCCTGCGGTTGGTGACGCCCTCTCTGAAGGCAGCAATGACGTGCGAGTCAGGGATGTTGGGGATTTTGTTGCGGACTTGGCTGAAGCGCTGGATGTACTTGCGGAGAGTCTCGCCAGACTTCTGGCGTACGGCGCGCAGGTCGTTGTAGGTGAGGGCGCGCTCGTACGTGCCCTTGAAGTTCGCAACGAACTGCTTGCAGAGGTCCTCCCAGGAGTCGATGGAGTCCTCAGGGAGGTTCAGGAGCCACGACAGGGCAGAGTCCCTGAGGGCGTGCGAGAACCAGTTCGCCATGACCTTGTCGTCTCCTCCCGCAGCTTGGATGGAGGTGGTGTAGAGCTGCAGGAACTCGATGGGGTTGTTCGTGCCATCGTAGCCCTTGGGGAGGTCTGGCCTGAACTTCTGCGGCCAGACGACGCGGCGCAGGTTGCGGGTGAAGGCCGTGCAGCCTGTGGCGTACGTGGCCACACCGCCCTGGAGAGCTCTGCGGTTTTGGCGCCCGGCCTGGCCAATTTCCTCGACGATGCGCTTCTGGAGGTCCCGCTGGCGCTCCATCTCCACCCGCGCGTCCGGCGGCGTCCGCTGCACGATTTGACAATCATGCGGCGAGGACGCGTGAGAGGCGGCTTTGTTTGCCGCAGCCGGAGGTGGTCCTGGCGGAGGCGGAGGCGGAGGCGCTCCATGCGCGGCGGTGCCTGCGCGCCCGGAGTTGTGGTGCACCAGGGAGCGCGAAGGTGCTGGAACCGCGCGCGGCGCAGCCGCGATGTCGACGAGGTGCTGGAGACGGCCAAGCCAGTTGTCGTGCGCCTCGGCGGTGGGGCGGTAGCGGAAGAGCTCTGCTGCCATGAGCAGCGCAGTGTTTGGGCTGGGCGCCGGGCGTCCAAGCGTGGACGCGCTTTGGCGCCGAGATGGATGCGAGGACTCAGCGTCCTCGCTGTGCTCGTGGTCGACGTCTTCGTCGTAGCGGTCGTCCTCATCCTCGGGGTGCTCCACGCGTGGCTCCGCAGTAGTGCGCCCCGAAGCGCGGTTGGTGCGCGGACGGCCGCGTGGCCTGGTGGTGTGGACGACGGGCTCGGTCTCAGCTCGGCCTGACGCGCGCCGGTTGGCGCGAGCAGCGCGAGTGTCCGCCATGGCGCTGAGGTCGATGGAGGTTGAATGCGCGCCTCAGCCCCCTACCTGGCGCGCCAATTGTCGGAGAATGACTCCCACGAAACAGGGGCAGTCACACTCGCGAAGAGAGTTCGTGTAAGGGGCTGAACACGACGTCAATCAACCCTCATCCGGCGCGGCGACGCTGCTCGTCGTGCCTGAGGAGGGACATCACGGCAGAGAGAGACACGGCGCGTACCCAGGTTCACGGCCCTCTTGTGGAGGTAAAACCGCTACGTCCTGCCTGTCTGTATTGCTGCTTGTAGAGGTTACAGTACAGCGTGCTTGCCGAGGGCACAGTTGTGGCAATGGCGCGTACAAGGGGAGGGAAACTACTGTCTTCTTCTCCCTTGCGCGCAAGTAGCTAGACTAGGAGTAAAATGTGTTCGATCCCCCTTAGGGTGGTGCACCAGCTCCTTTTATAGGCGCCCCGGGCCTCCTCCCTGTCCTTGTGCAGCGGAGGGGCTACCACATGGCGACAACGGTCGGGAGCACGGTGCACCGCTGCTTGGGCGTCCATGAGCGCGGTCCATGGGCACAAAAGCTGAGGCCGCAGCAGAGAGGCCGCCGTCCATCCAGGACGGCCAGCTGCTGCCGCAGAGGAGCGGGGAAGTCCCCACGGTGACGTCGCGTTTGGCGCGTAGCGCCGGCCTGCTCCCTTATCACCAAAGAGGAAAGCTTGGTGGTCTGCGCCGTTGCCCCTGCTTTGTTGACTCCTTTATCACCAAAGTGGGACTGTAGCTCCGTCGTCACCCTGCGCAGAGGCGCGGTCACTCTGCGGCCGCTGCGGAAGCCATGTGCGCTCCGCAGAGCTTGCTTTACAGTGAAGGAACCCTCGCGTGGGCGGGAACGCCCTGTGGAGGATTCTGCGTTGACTTCCCTTCAGGGAAAGCTTCCTTGGAGAGGGGGCAGCGGAGTAGAGGCTCCACAGGCCCTAGCTGCCTCCTCAGGCCTCCGCGAGGCGATTCTGCCCCGCGGGCTCCCCAGGCTTGCAGACCTGGTCCTTAGCGAGATTCACTCGCCGAGTGTTGAGGGTTATAGAGGCCTGGCCCAGTACACCCTGGTTCTTACTGGGCTGACAAGAAGAACAAGGGCCAAGAACAAGTTAAAGATTCGGCCAAGATTGTTTGCTTCAAGTGCAAAGTTGAAGGGCACCATGTTAGATCTTGCCCTTTGAAGAAGAAGGCTCTTAGTGAGAAGCAACAAGGGAAGAAGCCTCAAGTTCCTCAAGTTGAAGAACAACCTCTTCCCAAGAAGAATCATTCTACACCTCCTCAAGTCGAGATTCCAACCAAGAAGAGAGGAGGAAGTCGATGTTGCTACCTATGCCGTGAGAAGGGTCACCTTGCTTCTTCATGCACAAATGGTACCTTATCCAACCCCATTATAGTTGATGATGTTTATTCTCTTCGGAAGGATAAGGTTGGCAATGTGTTTGCTAAATATGTTGGGACTCAAAGTGGTGTCAAGAAAAGAACCATTTGGGTTGCCAAACCTATTGTGACTAACCTCTTAGGACCCAACTTGGTTGGGGACCAACAAGCAAAAACTTGATCAATAGGTGTTGGTGGAGGGCATTGGAGACTTGGCTACTTCATGAAGAATTAAGGGATCTTCATCAATTATATTATCTCAAGCCAAGTCATTTGGATTATATTGTTCTATCTCATATCCAATGTTCCTCGTTGCGGTAACTTTTATTTAAATCATATATATATTGAAAGTTGCTTGCACCCTTGCATGTGTTAGGTTTTGTACCTTGCTAATGTTTGTATGTGGTGTGCTCTCTACTTACTTATCTTGAGTAATCAAGTATGTGTATGTTGGTTTGCACACCATTTAATTGTGTTGAGCCTTATTGCTTTTATTTGATATCTTATCTTGTTGGCTCTCTTTTTGAAAGATTAATGGACTATCCTATTTTGGGGGAGTGATATGCTTCGTGCACTTCACAATCCTAAAATTGTGTATACATGACGAATACCACTTAGTGTTGACATATTAATATTATCTATTCTCTATGTGGTATGTCATGCTCATAAGAAATTCAAATTCTATAATGTCCATTAATTTCTCGAGTTGGTTTTGTTTGCCTCTTGTTTTAAAATACATGGATTATCACATTATGGGGGAGTAATAAGCTATGTGCATATTACAAGCCTAGAAAATGTGAACATGTGAGGTATTGTCACCTAGAATTGATATTCTTCATTATCTTATTCCTATGTGGCATGTTGCTCAAACAAGTTCCATTTTTGGTAAAATGATTTTGTTTTATCAATCTTTTGGATCTTGTTTGTGATGGACATTCTTGGTATGGTTTTCCCCAAATATGTTCGCATATCCTTTTGGGAAATCGGTTGCTTCAAGCTACTCTTTGTAGTGGCTTTGTATGATCGCGTGAATACTTGAAGCTATCAAGAATATCTATCTTTTTAATCTTTGGCATTTAAATCTTATATTTTGCCATATGCTTATTTGTTGTGAAGTTGGTCTTGTATATCATTCCTATTTACCACCGAGAAATATCTCCATACTCCTTGTCCATGACAAGTGACACTCTTACTTGTGGTGAATTTTGTAGACCATCTTCATTTTGGCATTTGCTTTGAATTTGCCTTATTTGATTGTCAAGAATTTATTTTGATCTAACTCTCTCTTGTCTTCCTTGCATCTTTTGGATCCTTGTTGCTCTACTCAAAATTTGTTTTATGCCTTCTTGTGTTAGGAAATGCAATGATCCCATTCTTGGGGAAGCTATCCTACATTGAGTAGAACATCATTCTTTAAATTGGCTTTGCATCTTATTGCTTTCTTTGAACATGACTAGTGTTTGAATAATATGTATGGAGAGTGATGATCCCATTTGTGTGCATTTTGTATTCAAATGCAAGATCATAAATAATACACAAATCGTGGGGGAGCCATCCTATATGCTTTTGAACATTAGTTGTGTTCAATTGGTTTTTGATCCCGATGACGTGTCTCTTTGGAAGACAAACATTTCTCGTCTTGGTACTTTGTGCCATCATGAGAAGTGTAGAGGGTTTGGTTTATTCCTTGATGATATTTTCATCAATTGGTATCTCATTTTCATTTGGTATCTTTTCAAAGTGGTATCTTCACTCATGTGTTGATTTGGATATTTGATATAATTTGGACAATTTGTTTTCTTGTCACACTTGTGTGTGCTTTGTTGGTTTACTTGGTGTTTTGTCTAAATTATATCTCGTTTGGTTCTTGAAAGTCATGTGCATGCATATTTATTATATGTATACCTTTTGGCATGCTTACTTTCGTTGATCCAATATATAGGATAAACTCCATCAAATCCTAAATGGCTAAGATGTGCATGAAATTCAATTTCACATTAATATGCACATATTTATGTGGAGTTTGCCCTATGTATTGTAGTTGCTCTAACTACTTTGGACCCAATGAGTTTGGGTACCATGTTGTACTTGAATGTGTTTTAGGTATATTGGAGATGCATTGGAAGCTTGTCTCATCTACAAGGAAGGTGTTGTCACCATGTGCTTATTGGAGCCAAGCTTGGATGATCATGAGCTCCTATCTTCTACATCACCAATGCTATCTCGGTAACAAGTATCTACCTCATGCATACTTTTCTAGCTCTCAACCTTGTGTAGGTTGTTTCATGGCATGAATCTCTTTGGTTGCAATTCTTTTGATTCTTCCAAAACGTCTTTATTGCAAATGTGAGTTGGCCGGGATGATTACATATCAAAGGGAATATATAATCATTTTCATGATTCATCGATCCCATTTATGTCAATCTAGCACTTTCTACTTAAAGTCTCTCATGTGCAACTTTGATGGTTCTTCAAAATCATTTGCCTATCGTGATACTTGTTATCTTACTCGGAGCATCCCATTTATCACCTTTATCCTTTGTGGATAGTTTTTGATGCTATGATGAGTATAGGTTGGAAGTTCATCTATATCCCTTTAAGATAAAATTGAGCTTTGTGCTATGCTTTTAAGCAAAAATCTTATTGGTGTATATATGACTTCCTCTTGGATATCATGACCCTTACCTTTGTACCTATTTTGTGTGTACATGTTTATTTGTGGACTTATATCTTCGTGATTCATGTCTACTTAGAAACTTATACACATGTGAATAGTTACATCTTTAATTGATATTCCAATTCTTTAGTGACCACCTCTTATTGCTTTTGATTCTTTGGTGGTTTCTAAAAGGCACAAGCTTTATTTTTTGTGTTATGCTTTGTGCATCCTTCTAAGCTTGTGGAGCTATTGGATTTATCTCCGTTGGTGTGTGAGTATGTGAAAGACATGATATGCACTTATGTGCAACACTTTTTGAAAGACTATGTTGATGATTTTGCTCATCCTTGTATTAGTCTCTTAAAATGTCTTTATATCTCACACCCATCCTTTTATTTGCCGCTCCTTGCTCATGTTGCAAAATGAGTGTATTTGTTGCAAGTTGTTTGGCCTCACTTCTCATTTATATTCTCTTGCATGGGCTTGTGTTCGAATTTATCTAGGAGGGAGTGAGGATTCCATGTTGTGCACACTATATTGAAATAGAAATCCTATTTGTGCACGTACCTTGGGGAGTTCCCTCTTGATATTTAGAACATTTTTCGGATCCTTTTGATTGCTTGCTTCTTTCTTTGAAGTATCTTTCTATTTGATTTTCATTTGCAATCTTTGGATCCTCAATATAGTTTGATCTCCTTTCCAACTATTCGTTATTGGATATGTGCATTTGATTTCACTCATATTATGAGAAATGCACACATTATGGGGGAGCTCTTATTATATTGGCCTTCTTACTTTTCACCCATTTCGGCAATCGTTGCCAATGGGGGAGAAGTTTAGAGGGTTTAAGAGTTGTTGGTTTTATGCTTTAGTTTCGTTCTCAAGCATTTGCCTTTCTTGCTCTTGCTTCCTTGCTCTTTGTGTTGCTTGGTTGCTTAATTCATTATATAAACCTTCGTAAAAGGGATTGTCATCAATTACCAAAATGGGGGAGATTGAAAGTGCATGTGTTGCCCCATGCGTGGTTTTGGTAATTAATGACAATCCTTATGGACTAATGTTTGCATTGAGATACACTTGTAGATCTTGTCCATAGGTAAAGATTGGAGTTCATGTGTTGGACTCTAGAAGATTTCATGATGACCAATGCTCTATTCAAGGGTTTATATGAAGAATGATCATGTGTAGAGAAGATGAAGTGCAAGCTCAATATGATCCAACTCGAAAGATATCATTTGATTGAAGCTTGCAAAGGAGACATGAAGACGGAGCTTAGCGAGGCTGTAACATCCCAAAATTGTAACCCAGCTTTATTAGTCAAATTTGTGGGCCAACAAAAACTTTTGTTATTTTTGTGTGTGTTTGTTGTTTTTGCTTGCTTGTGTTGGTTTGTTTGCTAAAACAAAAATAAATAAAAACCTGGAGAAAAGAAAAAGAAAAGAAATCAAACAAATAATAGAAACAATAAAACTAATGTGACAAGTGTCACACTAAAACCACAAGTGTGGATTCAAAAAAATTATTCCAAACCAAAAATTCAGTGGAGAGAAGTGAACCCTCTCATTTTCACCCTTAACACTTTCCTCTCCTTCTTTATTTCAAATATCCTAAATTCTATTTTCAAAATTCCAAATGTTTCTTTAACTTTGGAAATCATCACAATCACCAAGCTACTCTTCCAAAATAAATACCCCAGTGGTACCACAAACCTTGACAAATTATTTTGAAGCAAACCATGGAAAGAATTTCAGAAAATTCAAATTTGAATTTGGTTCTGGAATTTCGTCGAACACTTGTTGATCACACTGTGTTCTTCCCTAAACCGAAAATCCAATCCAAAATTCGAACTCGATTCGGTGAAATCGATCACTCCAGTAGCTCCCACCCCTTCCTCACCTCTCACACGTGAATGATTGCGAGGGAAACGAGCTCGTGGACCCGGAGGTGGAGTGTGGCGTGCGCCACGCCGATGCCGCCCGTGGCGCACTGCCGCACGGGTCGTCTCCGTGGTGAGCAAGGACGCGACGCAGAGGCGACGCCGCGCCGTGCCCGCCACACCACCCTCTTCCCTCTGCCTCTGGTCGACGTGACTCAAGCGCTGCCGAGCTCGCTGGCGTGCCCACCGTCCGCGACGCGACGCCACGCGCTGCCATCCGTGGTCACTCTGTGGAGGAAGCAGAGGAGGCAGCGATGCGACGCCACGCTCTGCCCGACACACCACCTCTCCCCTCTGCCCCTGCTCGAAGTGACCCGAGCGCCGCAGAGCACCCTCACCCCTTGCGTGCACCCTCGCCACGCCACGGCCAGAGCGCGCTCGCGACGCCACCCCTGCCAGGGTCAGCGAGCAACACCGCCGCACCCTCTCCCCGCTTGCCACCGCACCACTCCGTACTCACACAGAAGCGCCACCAATGCCGCACTCTCCCACTCCCCAGCCCCATTCCTGCCCTGCGTCCCCGACGAGCCCGAGCTCGCCCATAAAAGGCCACCCGAGCCTCGCCATTTCTCCACACTCCCTCACGGCCATCACACCACTCCACTCACCCCAGTGCATCGCCAGGAGGGCGGATTCGCAGCCGCGGAAGCGCTGCTGCCCTTACCCGTGCTCTGCACATCGCCGGAGCAGAAGGTGGGCGACGGTCACGGCCGAGCCGTGCTACTCTCCCCCCCTCTTTCCTTTGCACCCTATTCACATCTCCATTGAACCTTAGCTCACCCGCCGCGATTTTCCCGTGTTTTGTGCACAGCAGCGCCGCGGAGGAGTCGCCGGAGTTGAACCACGGCCGCGGAGGAGGAGCTGATCACGCCGCCGTCGATTGGAGCCGTCCCAGCACGCGCAACTTGTCCCAGAGCTTCCCCACTCCCTCCGCCGTCGATTCCCGCCATCTCCGTCACCACCCGAGGCCCCTAGGTGAGCTATCCATGCTCGTCACCGTCGCCGGCGCGGCGGCGTCGCCTGTTGATGGTCGTCGCCGTTCGCGACCTCTGTGAGCCGTTGGATCTAGATCCAACGACAACTTACCCTTTCGTTTAGATTAGACACTGACTGGTGGACCCCACCCGTCAGCGTTTTAAACTTAAACCGCGCGCGAACCGTTTTCCACTGAGTCGCTGACGAGTGGACCCCACCCGTCAGGGATCTCATCTTTATCCAGTATTTTCGAATTTGAATCTTTTCTGAATTCAGTACTGAACCTAGTTTTGAAATTCAACAACTCGAGTTCTAGGAACCCAAATAAATCAAACTCAACTGTTCTGGAAAGCTTATAAAATTCTTTAAATCACCAAAGTGGTCTCATCTCATTTAAATAAATAATAAAAATGTATTAATAAAAATGCTCCAGAAGGTTTAAAAAACTAAACCATTTGTTTCTGGAGTTATATAAATCCAAATAACTTGAAACCAATTTTGGTAGCTTTGTATTAGGATCCTTTAGCTCCCCAAATTTTGGTAGAATTAATTGAGTAGTGTAAACTCCTTAGCCTTTGGTTGAATTTCAGTGCACCCTTCTGCACTAAACCAATTAGTGTGATTTAATAGTAGGTCCAATTAAACTCAAACCAATTTTGTTAGATCACTTGTAGCCAAAGTTAGTTGCCCCTAAAAGGATTTAATTTTTGGAGCAACCTACTTTGTTTGGTAGCTAAAACTTGTTTGAAAACCTTCTGAACTAAAACAAATGTGTAGGGAGTTTGGTAACTCCAAATGACCCCAATCCAATTGGGTGATCTTCTACACATCAGTAGCTATCCATAGAAATTTAGTTTGAATTTTTGTGACCAACATAGATTAAATGGTGAATTAAATGGTGTACCACTAGATTCTGCCTTAGTTTGAAAGCAATTAAATAAAGTTTAATTCAATTAAATTAAAACCACCTTGTGTTGCTTGATGTGTGCAGTAGCTAATTGTAGCATTTGTGATTGTAATGATGTGATGATGTTTGAGCTAGTATAGTGATTGTTTTTTTTTGCTTGTTTAACGTTTAGACGATACCATTGACGGATTTATCGAAGAAGGAGGTTTCGCTGAACCCGAAGATCAGGACCAGTACCACTGTGTTGAACAAGGCAAGCCACTTCACTGAGCTTGCATTTATATACATCTATTTTAGTCTCCAGAGTTATTCCCAAGGAATCAATGATTTTAGAAAAATTCCTTTGCAAAATACCTAAAAACTATTTTTGCCACCTTATGTAGAAGTATAAAGTAGTTATTTAAAACTATAAGTTGGGAAAAACAATGTTTCTCAAAACTCCTTTGGAAGTACTTGGATGAAGGTGAAATGCCGAAAGGTCGGTATTAAGTTGGAGAATGGTGGTGTTGTTTTGGAAAAGTGCACATTGTGTCCTAACACTATGGCGACCAACCAATAACCGGTGCGACCACATTTACCCACATATGGGCACGGGCGTAGTCATATAATTTGCTCGTGTTAGTACTGGATGCCTCAACAACGAGGATGACCTCGTTCCATGAGGGGATGGTTTGGTGACCTACCCCCTGACCTGGGTTCTCTTCATTGAAGTCTACCGGAAGCCGGTATGAACATGTCGGAGGAAGAGGATTGAAGGGCTCCCTTGGGTCCGCCGGACAGAACTACGAGTCCTCACACTTAGTTTCTGAGGATTTGAGTGTCGATGGAAAGTGTCGTAAAGGCAGGGTCCTATACTAGCATGAGCAAAGGAGAGGCTATGGCCGGGAAACCGGATGGATGTGGGAAAAGCGTGCTACCTCTGCAGAGGGTAAAACTATTCGAATAGCCGAGTCCTCGGATATGGACAGTTGGAAGGCTGTCCTAAGACCATGTGCAGGTTTTACAAAGTTTTGGGTTTGAAAGGAAAATGAGTGGAAATTGTCTTATGCAACTATACCAAGGGTATGGTATGAGGTTGCTGGAAAAATAAGTAACCATGAGGGAGGGTATGATCAGAAAACAGGAAGGGTTTTTGGGAAATGGGGACAAGACGGTGGTTTTCAAGGAAAAAGGGGTTTTTAAAGAAATTTCCTATCTTTTAACCAAAGGTGTATTTTCGAGGAAAAAGGTTTAAAAAGACCTCTTACCTTTTTCAACAAAGGTAGGTGAGAAATCTACTTTCCAAAATGATTTGTCTTCAACAGGATTACAAATCTACTCTTCCTTTTTTTTAATAAAGATATAGTGATGTTTTCCAAAAAATAGAAGTCTTTTAAAATTAAAAACTAGTGCATGCTCCTGTTGGGGTAGTTTGCGAGTACAATCAAATGTACTCACATTGGTTTCGTCCCTGGCTATTGTCTTAGCCAGATTTTGGGAAGAAGAAGAGCAGTTCGAAGAAGAGGAGTTCACTGACATCCTTGCGAACTAGGGCGCTTCCCAGTCAGTTGCCTGTAGGGTTAAGGCGAATGACTTGGGCTCCACGTTGTTTGGTGATTCCGCTGCAAGTACCTGTTAAAGCTTATGACTTCAACCACGTAAGTATTTTTTTTATTCGGTATTTTTGGGGTGTTCTGTGATATCAATTCGAGTTATGTGCAGCAACATACTGATCACGGGATTGTTGCAGGAAACATAACGAGTATCTCGGGTACTTAATCCGGGATCCTCACAGAGGCCCTCCCATAATGGAGTATGGGGGAGCATTTGGAGAAGTCTTCATCAAGCATGTGCTAGCAAGCACAATCAAGAAAGGTGTTCCAACTTGAGAGAGTCAAGATCGTCATCATCGAGCTCAAGTGGAATGCGCAAGGCAAAGGTATGATCTTGATAGGTTTTCTATTTTACCGGTCTCATGTTGTTTGTGGGAGACCGGGTTTTAGGATAGACGGCGTACTATCAAGAGGGGCTCTCAAGTGAGTAACTTGATCGCATCTTTGTGGAGAGCTCAAACCTTTGCATACTTGGCATTCATCTTTCTTGGTTCTTATTTGGTTTTCTCCTTGTTGGCTTTTGGTGCTTGTTGTGATCTTCACGACAAGCCCAAGTTCATCGAAAACGAATTTCGTATGGAAAACTTGTTGCGTTTTCGGTTTTGGAGGTTTGCCGATCATTCCTTTTTAGAGAGGTTTTACCTTTCTCCATTTGGTTTTATCTTCCATTGTTGGACTATGATGTTTCTCTGCATGATCTTGTAAAGCTCTTCGTTGCGATTCCAACGAGCCCGAGAACATCGAAAACGGAGTCCGGATGATCAAGATATCGTCGTTTTCGTGTGCAGTTTTCTGAGGGGCGGAAGTTCCGGTTTGGCCGGAAATTCCGGCCATCCGGAAGTTCTGGGCAAATTTCCGGCCAAAGTTCCGGCCGAGTGCAGTACCGTTTTTTAGTCGCTTTTCTGGGGGTCCGGAAGTTCTTGGACGGAAGTTCCGGCCTCAACCGGAAGTTCCGGCCCAACCGGAACTTCCGGCCTAAGTGAAAACTGTGTGGTTTTGAAGGCAACGGCTAGAATTTCTGGAGGGGTATAAATACCCCTCCACCTTCCTCCAGCCAAGTAGCTCGCCCAGATTTCTCTCTCCTCCATTGTTTCAAGCTCATTTCTTTGATATCTCCCAATCCCTCCACCCAAACTCTTTGATCTTTAGAGGATTGAAGGAGAAGACCTAGATCTACATTTCCACCAATCAATATCTCCTCTAAGTGAGGGGAACCTAGTGGATCTAGTTCTTGGAGTTCTTGTGTGGTTCTCCTCTTTGTTCTTCCTCTCTTATTCCCCCATAAGCATTTGTTGCTTTGTTGGAATTTGAGAGTGAAGGATTTGAGCACTTGTTCTCTTGCCTTTTGCATTTGGTGCATCGGTGTGCTCTCCACGAGGATTCGTGGAAGTTGAAAGCGTGTGAACTTGTTACTCTTAGGTCCTTGGACCCTAGATGCCTTTGTGGTGGTTGGACCCTTGTGTGGTCACTTGAAGCCGTTCGGGAGCCCCCAATCCATTGTGGGTTGTGCCTCGAATTGTTGTTGAGAGCCGTTCGGGAGCCCCTAATCCCATTGTGGGTTGTGCCCCGGATTGTTGTTGAAAGGCTCCGGATTCCGCCTCGAAGGAATACCGATAGTGGAAGGTGAACCAAACCTTTGTGGTGCGGTTCATCGGAGAATAGGGTGAGCCTTTGTGGCGTTGAGATCGACCTTTGTGGTGCCTCACACCTCTCCAACGAGACGTACTCCCTTTCAAGGAGGAACTCGGGAATACATCCTCGTCTCCGCGTGTTTCGGTTATTTCTATACCCGAGCTTTTTACTTATGCACTTTACATTGTGATAGCCTTCGTGCTTGAAGTATTCTATATTGCTATCACCTTGTTGCTTGTCTTGCTTAGCATAAGTTGTTGGTGCACATAGGTGAGCCTAGTTTATTTAGGTTGTTGGCTTGTTAATTTAAACACCTAGTTTTATTCCGCAATTAGCAAGACTAAACCGGAAAAGTTTTATTCGCCTATTCACCCCCCCTCTAGGCGATGTCATTGTCCTTTCAACAGTCCGCGGACACATGTCCCCCTACGAACAAAAACAGACACATCACGAAATAGACTTTCGCCACACTATGGACAAAAACACACACGTGACGGGGGTGTCGTTAGAGTTGCTCTTATAGAATGCGCATTGTGGGCTCTGTGCACAGGGCCGCGCATCGATCCACCTCACATTTTTATTTTGTTGGTATCTATCTATGTTAATTCAATCACTGCGTTGATTGGATTAATTTACGCAACCCAAAGTCACTCACAGGTGGCTGCCAAGTAGCATGTAATACAGGGCCGGGCCGGCAAAATTCGGGGCCCTGTGCGAAGATTTAAAATGGGGCCTATGTTAATTGAAAAAATGAACCAAAAACCTAATATAATATATATGTCATAATATTTTACATAGCAATTGGGACTCTCTGCTCCATAATGTTAATTTGAACAACATAATTTTACATTGTTGATTTCCCGTGAATCTTGTTCTTAAAACACTACATAGTAGACACAAAAGATGAATAAAATAAATTTAAAGATGTAGTAACATCAATCAGTTGGCAAAAGTGAACCTGTTTCGCGATTAGACGGACCGACAAACTCATCTTGTCTTCTTCTTTTTTGAAACAACTCATCTTGTCTTGCTAGTGCCATTGGTGAGGATTGGATCAGAGAATAAAAAATACCAACGTTCTAGACTTTTGGTTTGGGGATTCGGTGATCCAAACCTGAGGAGATCGGCCGGGACCTTAATTAGAATTGTATCTTCCCGGTATGCGCTATCAGAGCCAGACAGACGGAGCCTTGACCGTCCCCCCTCTATCGCTACAGTACCAGAGGGGCGATTTCTTGGGCGTCTCCTGGTTGACCCGCTCGCGAGCTCCGGATCCGTGGGATCCCTCCCTCTCCGGCGGCTGCTCCGGCAGCGGGAGGGTGGGGGATGCCCGGATCGTAGCCTGTACATAGCTAGGTCTTCTAGGTGGCTGGACGGCGGCGTCGTGGAGGTGGCGATGCTGGCGGAGCGGCTTTTGGTGGCGGCTCTCTTCCCCTCCGGTAGCGGTGTTCTTCGGAGCTCTGCTGCTCAGGGCGTGATTTCCTGGTGCTCGGCGCTCTCCGGATGCGGTGAGTACCTTGTTCCCCTTCCAGATCGGTGCGTGCGATGGATTTGGAGCCAGTTGGTGTTGAAGATGGAGAGGATGAATCGAAGCAGCTCGACGATGTCGGCGGTCAAAGGTGCGGCTCTACGGAGCCGGTTGTTCGACGACTTCCCGCCTGCTGGGGATCTGCTTCCGAATCAAGGTCTTCAGAGGAGCAGTTGCAGTGCGGCGCGCCATCGACTCGTCTTGGTCGTCGCCGGCGGACTCGGGGTTCAGCTGGCCTTATCTGTAATTTTCTCTTTGTTGCTGGACCTTTCTGTAAGATGGTTGCTTTGATGTAATCCTCTTTCTCTTGCAAAAAAAGAATTGTATCTTCCCGGTGTCCCCTAGCTGTGACAGGCGGCGGCTCCTATGCGGACTCGGTTTAGTGTACAGACTAGGGCTAGGGCAACAGGAGTAAGTACGAGCTAAACTAGCAGCCATAGCTTGTCGAGTAATCGATCCATGGATTGACCCGTTCGATAGGAAGTCAGGCAACAACCAGCAGCCCAGGAAAGTACGCGCCAGGGAATGGATGACAGCCTATGGCCCAGGAACGTATATACGCTAGCTAAAAAGGCCTATTGGAAATTTTGGGCCCTAAATTGTTTGGGCCCTGTGCGGCCGCACATGTTGCACATGCATGGGCCCGGGCCTGATGTAATATTGTCAGCTGCAGTTTGTTTGTGGTGTTCGATGTCTCGATAGAACTCCTCAGTTTATTTTACCAAATATTGTTTCCCCTGCTTCCTCACAATCTTCTTACTTCAGTCCTCATCTGTGGCTAGCTAGTATAGCTAATAAGAATGCAGAAGCAGAGCGTAGAGGAGCCCATGCTTGTCACCACCGGAGCCGAGAAGGGCTACGAGAATGCCGTGGCAGCGGAAGCGAAGCGCCTGAGGGCCATCTCATCGAGCTTCCCCTGGCCGTTGCCGCGCTCGCCAACGTCACTGGCTACGGCTTTCTTAATGGAGTATGTTCTTATCATAGGGTAGTCTAAGTCTTTTGACGATGTCATCGCTTTGCAAACGTGATCAAAATCTGAATTTTGGTTTAACCAATCACTGCTCAGTCGTCCCTTAGAATGCGCTTTTTTTTTTCCCTTAGAATGCGCTTGGTGGGTTCTGTGCACACAGGCCGTCACATCGATCCACCTCAGATCCTATTTGTAAGTATATATCTATATATTATGTTACTATTCGACAGTGCGTTGATTGGATTAGTTTACACAGCCAAAGTCAGAGGTGGCTGCTCAGTTGCAGTTTGTTTGTCTGTTGCAGTTTAGTATATCAATTACTTGTCTCCCCTGCTTCCTCACAAACTCCAGTCCTCAACTGTAGCTAGCTAGTAGGAGTAAACCTGAGAAGAATGCAGAAGCAGAGCGTAGAGGAGACTCTGCTCGACACCGCCGGAGCCGAGAAAGGCAATGAGAATGCGGTGGCAGAGGAGGCGAAGCGCCTGCTGCGGCTGGCGGGGCCGCTGGTGTCAAGCGGCGTCCTCAATTTCGCGCTACAGTTGGTGTCCGTGATGTTCGTGGGCCATCTCGGCGAGCTTCCCCTGGCCGGCGCCTCGCTCGCCACCTCCCTCCGTCCCTCGCCAACGTCACTGGCTTCAGCTTGCTGGTTGGCATGGCGAGCGCACTGGACACGCTGTGCGGGCAGGCGTTCGGCGCGCGGCAGTACCACCTCCTCGGCGTCTACAAGCAGCGGGCGATGCTGGTGCTCGCGCTGGCCTGCGTCCCCATCGTCGCCTGCTGGGCCAACACCGCCCGGATCCTCGTGCTCCTCGGCCAGGACCCTGCCATCGCCGCCGAGGCCGGCGCCTACGCGCGGTGGCTCGTCCCGGCCCTCGTCCTGTACGTGCCACTCGTGTGCCACACCCGGTTCTTGCAGACGCAGAGCATCGTCGTGCCGGTCATGGCCTGCTCCGGCGTCACGGCGCTCACCCACGTCCTCGTGTGCTGGGCGCTGGTGTACAAGTCTGGCATGGGCAGCAAAGGCGCCGCGCTGAGCAGCTCCGTCTCCTATGGCATCAATCTGGCCATGCTGACCATGTACACCAGGCTGTCCGGAGCTTGCAGCAGGACGTGGACCGGGTTCTCCATGGAGGCCTTCCAGGAGCTGCGCCACTTCGCTGCCCTCGCCTTCCCGTCGGCAATGATGGTTTGGTGAGAGAAATCAAACTTCAAAGTCTTCTCTCGCTATAATCATGTCCCTCTTATATGATTTAACTAATCAGTGGTGTTGCGCTCGAAACGCGTCACACGAACACATCCTCGTGTACCCGCGGCGCCGGGGGAGATACTCCGCAACTCGCCCCGGCGGGAGGCCGGATTCCAGCGCGATACGCAAGACAGTAAGCCGGCGCTTTTGAAACCAGACGCCCCAGCCCCTCGGGAGGCCCCGTTTGAGGAAGCCGGCGACGATTGGCTGAACTAAGCCGGGCTTGGCCGCTCTTAGCTCGGTTTTCGATATCCGGTGAAATCTAAGCGAAGTCGCCGAACAACGGAAGCATGAACAAGGGTTTGAGGGAAAAAAAAGTAGGTTGTATTGATAGGTTGTCGATTGTTTGTTTAATTTCAATCGGTCATCACCTCTCACATATATATGAGTCGGCTGGACTTTCCGTACAAGTGTTGGACTTCTACAAGGTTTACAAATCATAGTCTAAGTCGAATCTATCTCTAAAATAGGCAACTTCTTCGCCGGCTTCGCTGGCTTCAAACTTGCTGACTATTTTGGAAAGTTGCATTTTGTCTTCCGTATTGGCTTCAAACTTGCCTTTCTTCAGAGATAAGATATCTTGATCGGCTTCGTATTGGACCCGGACATCAGCATCTGTCCGGCTTCTTTTAGAAAGTTGCCTTCCATTTTCCAGCCCTGATCTTGGAAAGTTGTCTTCTTCTTGCCGGCTTGTATTGACAAAGTTGGTTTCTCCTCTGCCGGCTTGTTTTGACAAAGTTGGCTTCTTTTTCGCCTTGTCTTGACAAAGTTGGCTTTCCGGCTTGTCTTGACAAAGTTGGTTTTCTGCCTTGTCTTGATAAGTTGGCTTCTTTTCTGCCATCTTTATTACTTTCCGTTGATTTAGCTCGCTATGTCTTCAGGCAACTTTCGCCTTGCTCCAGTTGCCGGATTATTGGCTGCCTTCTTCTGGCCGTCTTTTCCTGAAAAGTTTCCCAGATCACCATTTTAGCCTTCTTTGCCGCCTTCTTCGAGCCACCAAGTCTTCCTTGAACCTGAAACTGGCAATCTGTCAAAAACGGGTGCTAACATATGCCCCCCTGTTTTCTAGTAGAGCTTGCGTACTAGAAAATATTCAATGTAGAAGTTTTTGTCTAAGGGAGATGCTTAAGCTCATCGGCCATGTGCTAAGGGCGATATATGTATATCGGCCATACGTGCAACTCATGCAGTTTGCCACACGCTCAGGTGGAATTTCTTCGAGTATTTCCCATTGATAGCTCGAGGCAGCATGCCGCCTTCTAATGTCTCCACCAGATAAGAGTTGCTGGGTATTATTCTCGCGACTCGCAGTGGCCCTTCCCAGTTTGGGGACCATTTGCCAAATTTCTGGCTTCTGGAGCCAACTGGCAATATAACTTTCCAGACCAAGTCACCAATTTGGAAGTCTTTAAGCCGGACCTTCTTATTGTAAGTTTTTGCTACCCGCAACTTTTCCTTCTCAATCTCTCTCAAAGCAATAACACGCTTGTCGGCTACTTCATCAACATTGTCCATCATCAAGCTACAGTAGTCTTCAGTCGACAAGTCATTTTGCTTAGCAAACCTCACGGCAGCCAGATTCACTTCTACTGGCAAAACGGCTTCTTGTCCATATACTAACTCAAAAGGAGTCGTCTTAGTTGCTCCATGCCTTGAGATTCGGTGAGCCCACAATGCTTCGGACAGCACTTCATGCCACCTCCTTGGATGGTCCTGTACCTTCTTCTTAATCAACTTGATCAAGATTTTATTGCTTGATTCAGCTTGTCCGTTGGCTTGTGCATAGTAGGGAGATGAACTGAGCATCTTGATTCCAAGTGATTCGGCAAATTGTTTCACCTCTTTAGCCATAAAGGAAGTACCTTGATCTGTGGTAAGAGTCTGCGGAATGCCGAATCGATGGATAATATGTTCTGTAATAAACTGGATCACCTCCTTGTGGGTCATGTTTCTGAGAGGTACTGCTTCAGACCACTTGGTGAAATAATCAGTAGCCACCAATACGAACCGATGCCCCTTGGATGAAGGCGGATGGATCATGCCGACAAAGTCAAGCGCCCAACCCCAGAAAGGCCACGGTTTTATAATTGGATTAAGAGGTGAAGCTGGCACCAACTGAATATCTCCAAACTTCTGGCAGGCTTCGCATCCCTTGTAGTATCTGAAGCAATCATTGATCATTGTCGGCCAATAAAATCCTGCTCGCCTGAGCATCCACTTCATCTTGTGGGCCGACTGATGTGTTCCACATAAACCATCATGTACCTCTCCCATGGCAACTCTGGCTTCGTCTTCATTCAAGCACTTTAGAAGAAGACCATCAGCTGTTCGGCGATATAAGGCGGCATCCACCAATGTATACTTGAGAGATAAGCGCCGAACTGCTCTGTCCGTTTTTCGACTTGGATCTTGTAAATAATCAATATAAGGTTGTCTCCAGTCGTCCGCCAAGTTGTCATTTGCCTTCTTCTTAGCCGGATCCAACAAGCCGGCCTCTTGTTTGGCTTCCTCCAAGTTGGCAACATAAATTATTGGTTGTTCCCTGATGAAGAACATTCCACGACTGACGTGATAGCCGGATGCTTGTTGCGCCAACTCATTGGCAAGCCAATTGTTTTGCCTAGGAACATGGGATATGTGGAAATAATCCAACGTTGAAATCATATCCAGGCATCTGTCAAGGTACATGTTGAGGGATCCGCTGTTGCACTGACAAATCTTGGCCACTTGCTGGACAATAAGCAGCGAATCTCCATATGCCTCGACATGAGTTGCCCCTGCGTCAACTAAGATTTCTAGCCCGAATAGAAGTGCTTCGTATTCGGCTTCATTGTTAGTGCATAAATATTCAAAACGACAAGAGGTTTCGAAAACAGTACCGTGTGGTGAGATGTACACAATGCCAACTCCTTGTCCGCTGCTGCAGACTGAGCCATCAAAATAAAGCTTCCACGGTACAGCCGACACAATGTTCAAGTCGGCTTCTTGCTCCAGGTCAATCCGATGTTCGACAATAAAGTTAGCTACAATTTGGCCTTTCATAGATTTCAGTGGTTCGTAAGCCAAATCATACTCAATCAACCCGTATGCCCATTTGCCGATTCGTCCGCTGAGAATCGGCCTTTGTATCATGTGTTTGAGAACATCGGTCTGACCAAAGACTTTGCATTCACTAGACATCAGATAATGGCACAATTTGGTGCAGGCAAAATAAAGAGACAAACACAACTTCTCTACAAAGTTGTACCTTGACTCGGCATCCAGCAAACGTCTACTCAGATATGTGATGACGTACTCTTGTCCTTCGGCTTCCTGAGTTAAGGCAGCTCCGATTACTTTGTCCTCAGCAGCAATATAAAGCCGGAAAGGCTGACCATGAGCCGGCTTCCTGAGAACTGGAGGAGTAGACAGGCAAGTTTTTATCTTGTCAAATGCCTCTTGCTGCTTTGCCCCCCAGGTGAATTCATCATCGTTCTTGAGCCGAAGGATCTGTGTAAACGCATCAACTTTTCCAGACAAGTTAGCAATGAATCTTCTCAAATAGTTTACCTTGCCCAGAAATTTCTGCATGTCTCTTTTGCAACCCGGCGCCTGTATTTTCTGGATGGCTTCAATCTTTGCCGGGTCAACTTCTATGCCATGTTCATGTATGATGAAACCAAGGAACCTCCCAGCCGACACGCCAAAGGCACACTTCAAAGGAATCATCTTGAGCCCGTACTTCCTCATTCTTTCAAACGCCAACCGCAAGTCGGCCAAGTGATTTGACTCACCGCAAGTCGGCCAAGTTAAATATCCAATAATCATCAAACATACAAAATAAGACAAAATAACATAAGTAACACATCTTAATATGAAATATATCAATGAATAACACTAAATTATGATATAAAATAGTGATGCAAAATGGACGTATCACACTCCCACGATGTTTCTTTTCCCTGAAAGAACTATGTGGCGCTTTGGCTCATCGTATGATGTATTCGCTTGCTTATCTTTTCTTTTTTTCGGTCTGGTAGACATGTCTTTCACATAGAAAACCTGAGCCACATCATTGGCTAGGACGAATGGTTCGGTGTCGTACCCAAGATTCTTGAGATCCACTGTTGTCATTCCGTACTGTTGACCCATTTGCACCGATACAAAGGGACCTTAAAAGAAGGTCCATAGTCAAGTTCCCATATCTCCTCTATGACACCATAATATGTGTCCTTTTGCCCATAGTGTTTGTTGCGTCAAAGCGGACACCACTGTTTTGGTTGGTGCTCTTTTTATCTTGGTCGGCCGTGTAAAATGTATTCCCATTTATCTCGTACCCTTGAAAAGTCAATATAGTCGAAGATGGTTGCTTGGCCAACAAGTATAGCTGTTCTCCAACAGTGGTGTCATTAATGAGACGTGTTTGCAACCAACCGCCGAAATTCTTCACGTGTTCTCCATCAATCAAATCTTCACGGTTCTCCGGGTATTTCGAGCGTAACATATTCTTGTGTTCCTCGATATATGGACCACCAAGCTGGAAATTATGTAGAACTGTATAGTGTGCTTGAGTGAAAGAATGTCCGTCCATACATATTGTTGCTTTCTTTCCTAGCGTGCCTTTTCCACGCAGTCTCCCCTCATGGCGCGATTGAGGAACACCGATCGGCTTAAGGTCAGGAATAAAGTCAACACAAAACTCAATGACCTCCTCTGTTCCATAGCCCTTGGACATGCTTCCTTCTGGCCTAGCACGGTTATGAACGTATTTCTTTAAGACTCCCATGAACCTCTCAAAGGGGAACATATTGTGTAGAAATACAGGACCGAGAATGGAAATCTCTTGGACTAGGTGAACTATGAGGTGCGTCATAATATTGAAGAAGGATGGTGGGAACACCAACTCGAAGCTGACAAGACATTGGACCACATCCTTCTGTAAACTTGGTAGAGTTGCTGGATCGATTACCTTCTGAGAAATTGCATTGGAATGCACATAGCTTCACAATGGGTACTCGAACGTTTTCCGGTAGAAGCCCCTCAATGCAACCGGAAGTAATTGTGTCATAATCACGTGGCAGTCATGAGACTTTAGGTTTTGGAACTTTTTCTCTGCCATGTTTATTATTCCCTTTATATTCGACGAGTAGCCAGACGGGACCTTGATACTGCTCAGGACTTGAAAAAAGATCTCCTTCTCTTCTTTGGTAAGAGCGTAGCTGGCAGGACCTTGATACTTCTCTGGATTCAGGTCGTCTCGTTCGTGCATATGTTGCTGGTCCAGCCGTGCATCCGTGTATCTTTCGTCTTCCCATACACGCCAAGAAGTTTAGCAGGTTCACGCAAAGATTTTTCGTCACGTGCATCACGTCGATTGCAGAGCGAACCTCTAGGAATTTCCAATAGGGTAGATCCCAAAATATAGATTTCTTCTTCCACATGGGTACGTGTCCGCCAGCGTCATTCGGAACAGATTGTCCGCCAGGACCCTTTCCAAATATTACTTTTAAATCCTTGACCATGCCATATATAACATCACCAGTAGGGAGGGTAGGCTTCGTCCGGTATCTGCCTCACCTTTGAAATGCTTGCCTTTCTTTCTTACGGGATGCTTGTTTGGAAGAAATCGACGATGCCCCGGGTACACATTCTTGTTACCTAAATATATACTTTCAGTCTCACCTAAACAGTGCGTGCATGCATTGTATCCCTTGTTTGACTGTCCTGAAATGTTACTAAGAGCAGGCCAATCATTGATGGTTACAACAGCAACGCTCGTAGGTCAAATTCCTCCTGTTTGTGCTCATCCCACACGTACACCTTCGTCAGACCACAACTGTAAAAGTTCTTCAACTAATGGCCTCAGGTACACATCAATGTCGTTGCCGGGTTGCTTCGGGCCTTGGATAAGCACTGGCATCATAATAAACTTTGCTTCATGCACAACCAAGGAGGAAGGTTATAGATACATAGAGTCACGGGCCAGGTGCTATGACTGCTGCTCTGCTCCCCAAACGGATTCAAGCCATCTGTACTTAGACCAAACCTTAAGTTCCTTGCGTCACCTGCAAAATCCTTGAACTCACTGTCGATGTTTCTCCACTGCGACCCATCTGCGGGGTGTCTCAGCATCTCGTCTTCCTTACGGTCTTCTTTGTGCCATCGCAACAACTTGGCATGCTCTTTGTTTCGGAACAAACGTTTCAACCGTGGTATTATAGGAGCATACCACATCACCTTGGCAGGAACCCTCTTCCTGGGGCTCGGCTCGCCCTCAACATCACCTGGGTCATCTCGCCTGATCTTATACCGCAATGCACCGCATATCGGGCATGCATTCAAATTCTCGTACTCCTCACCGCGGTAGAGGATGCAGTCATTGATGCATGCATGTATCTTCTGCACCTCTAATCCTAGAGGGCAGACAACCTTCTTTGCTTCGTACGTACTGGGGGCAATACGTTATCCCTTGGAAGCATCTTCTTTATTATTTTCAGCAACTTTTCAAATCCCTTGTCAGATGTCCATTCTCTGCCTTCCATTGCAGCAATTCCAGGGTGGTACCCAGCTTTTTCTGGCCATCTTCACAATTTGGGTACAACAATTTTTTGTGATCCTCTAACATGCGCTCCAACTTCGACCTCTCGTTTTCACTTCCGCAGTTTATCTGTTCATCAAGAATGACCCGACGAAGATCATCATCGGACTGATCATCAACAATGACCTCATGTTCAGCTTCGTCTTCCCCCATTGTAGTACCACCGTGTTCAGAGAACACAGGATAGTTGTCATCATCCTCTTCTTCATTGTCTTCCATTATAACCCCTCTTTCTCCGTGCTTGGTCCAACAGTTATAGCTGGGCATGAAACCGTTCTGAATCAGGTGGACGTGAAGGGTTCTTGAGGAAGGGTAATTCCTCTTATTCCTACAGTCATCACATGGACAAAACATAAAACCATTCTGCTTGTTTGACTCAGCCACACGGAGAAAATTATGCATGCCATTAATGAACTCGGGACAGCGTCGGTCACCGTACATCCATTGCCGGCTCATCTGCATTATATAAATATATCAAAAACCATTACACTATAGCTATATCATGAATAGAGATACGTGACCAAATTCATTAATACAAGTTCACCACATTAAAACAAAAGTAGAGTAGTGACCAAATCTAATACATAGTTCTCATAAACATACATTAATTGAAACTAACATACAACTATCTAAAGAATTTAAATCCAACGACAAATGCGATCAAAATCGCAACTAAGGTAATTATTGAACCAACAGCATAATGATACCAAGCCTCTTGACTAATGGCATATTTTCTAATCTTTTTAAGCTTCAAGCGCATTGCATTCATCTTGATCTCGTGATCCAAGCGCATTGCCTCCATCTTGATCTCGTGATCATCGACGACGTCGGCAAACTTGAACTCCAATTTCATCTTCTCTTCTAAGCATTGGAGACGAAGATCTTCACTTCTTTTCAATTTTTCTTTCAAATCATTGTTTTCTTTTTCAAAAAACTCGATAATAGGGTCGTTGGAATTTCCGGTTCAACTACCTCCTAGATAAAAATATATCTATGTCAAGTTGGTCGGCATAATTGTCATAAACACGAAATTAAACTAATAGTTATAAAAAATATACCACATCCGAATAATAGACGGACGAGGGCCGACGGGGACAGATGTCAAAACCATGACACTATATATAAAAACAATTATACAAATAAGAAAATTATACAAGTAATAATTATGCATCTAAATCATACAACTAAGATTTTTTAAAATAAAAGATAAAAACAAGAGGCTCACCGAGGTGGTGTCGGTGACGGCGGCGCGGGCGATCGACGGCGGTGAGAAAGGGGACGGGACGACACTAAAAAACCACAAATCATACTTTAATTTGAGCTCAAAATGCATATAAAACAAATGAAATCCCTAACTTAGCATTTCATCAAACACCTAGCTAGCACTACAAAAATCAAATGAGCTAAACTAGCAATAAAATGAGCTAAACTTGAAATGCCGGAAGAGAGGATGAAGTTGCTAACCCTTGTATAGGTAGGTGCCACCAATCTTGACAAATGTTGGAGAAAAATGGGGTGAACTCGAGCTCGGGAGAGAAAGAGAGAGCAAAAATGGAGTTGTGCTCGAGCAGGAAAAATGGAGCTGGGCTCGGGGTGGAAGAAGATATATAGGAGACTTTATACTGGTTTGTAATACGAACCGGTACTAAAGATGGACCTTTAGTACCGGTTCGTATTACGAACCGGTACTAAAGGGTCTCGCCGTGGGGCCCCCCACTGCAGCCGCCTGCCCCAACCCTTTCGTCCCGGTTGGTATTACCAACCGGGACAAAAGGCCCAGAACCAACCGGGACGGGTTCTAGCCGGCCTCCTCGCCTCTGGAACCGGTACTAATGCCCCCTTTAGTACCAGTTCCTTTCCAACCGGTATAAAAAGGGCGCACCGAAGCCCATTTTTCTACTAGTGCACCAACGTGTAATTGTCCAGAAGCTCTGGAGCGACGGCAATTATATAGCTCCTTCTGGACAGAAAATGGAGCGAAACAGAAGAAACAACCAAACAGAGAAAAAAAATTTGCGCACGAGCAAATCGGCCAGGCCCAATTAGAGAGCGTGTAGGCGGCACAGCTAGGAAGTGCCGCTAACGTGCGCCGTACAGGCGCTCCCGTCACATCTATCAGGCTGGACAGAACGGGCTTGAAGTGAGTCTGAGAAACATGGTTCGAAATGTTTTACCTGCTGACTTCTATTTGCCGCGTTGTGCGCCCGTTAGGGGAGCATCGCCTGAAGGGGTTTGACGGTGGGCTGGGCCCAATAATTTAGTTGTTCTGTTTCCTTCGTTCCTTTTCTGTATTTTTCTTTCCCTTTCTTCTTTCTTTTCTATTTTGGCTTATTTTTAGTTTTCTCATTTTCTTTGACAAAAGGGGGAGGGAGAACATAGAAGAGATGGGTGCATTGTAATTAACCGGTTCCGGAGTTTAAGGCTGTAAGTTATCATTCGGCGCTCGGTGTAGTAAAATACAAATTTCTCTTCATTGCACTAGTACTTCACTTTTTGAACGAGACTGGTCGATCCACATCTCTAAGGTGGTCAGCGATCTCTCAAAAGTGGAGAAACAAAATAACTCCAATCCTCCCCGACGTCACTGACCCTCCAGCCCCAGCCTGTAGCTCACATGTCGTCACGAGGTACGCTGGCTTCTCCCATGCATGTATATACCATCAGCGCGCGGCGCGCCTGCCCGGGCTATCTTTGGATACTCTTTACTACTGTTACTAGCAGGAGCGCGAGGTACGTGCGTTGCGTGTGAGTCGTGAGCGAGAACCAGCCGCGCCCGGAGATGGAGAACGACGGCTTCGTCTCCGGCCCCGTCGGGATCAGGGTCCTCGTCGTGGAGGAAGACCCAGCCGACCTCGCCGCCCTCACGCAGATCCTCCAGCGCCACGGCTACCAAGGTACGTACACGCGTCCGGTCCGCCGGCTATCTTCCATCGGCCGGGACATCTCCCCGCCGCAGTTATTTTGTTCCCCCCAGTCCCATATGCATGTGCGTACGTGTGCAGTGACGGCCATGGCGTCGCCGGAAGAAGGACTGAGAGCGCTGCGGGAGAACCCGGAGGGGTTCGACCTGGTGATGACGGTCGTGCACACGCAGGGGCCAGGAATCGACGGCTTCGAGCTCCTCAAGCACGCCAAGAATCGTTACCCGGTCATCCGTAAGTCCCCTGTAATCTGCATATGCATGGTGTTCTAGCTTCTAGCTATACGGGTACTGATTAATAGATCTGCATGCGTGCGTACGTCCGTGTGTGTATATGCAGTGTTCTCTGGCTACGAGCCCACGGAGACGGTGATGAGGGCGACGATTGGAGGCGCGTGCCACATTCTGGTCAAGCCCCTGTGCGACGAGGAGATGCAGAACATCTGGCACCACGTCCTCCGGCGCCAGGCCAACGCAGCCTCCGGCGCCGCCGTGGCTAACGCCGACGCTCCAATCAGCGACGTCGTCGTCCGTCAGGATGACACGGCGAGGAAGAGAGGATCTGCAGCGCTGGACGACTCCGACGAGGGGGACTCCCACGGCAGCCGGCAGCAGAAGCAAGCCAGGACCACCAACAGGACCATGTTCAACTCTTCGGCGCAGCTGCAGGCGTCGATCGTTAGGGCGGCGGAGCAGCTCTCAGGGGAACGGAAGGTAATCGCATCATCCACCTATCTTTGGCACTTTGTTAACTGCATCATGCATGCTTTGCATAATTTCTGGGTGCCAGCCCAGGGGATTATTAGTAGTAACGTACGTAAAGTGTCCGTTTGCTAGCAGTAATAATTACGCTAGATGAAAAGGTACTATATGTATGTGAGGACAAAAGTTTGAGTACACTGTATCGAGTGTTCAAGTCTGGCCGTTCGATCTTGTTTGGATGGTCGTTCTATAGTCGTTTGTTTCCCCAGTTAGAAACTTAGAATGTTCAATCTTGGGTTTGGTTAGTTTATAGCTCGAATAAAACATCTCTAATGGCTAATACTCTATTACTCCATACCATGGAGGAAGGTCTATATGTATTATGTAGTACGTAGCTATGTTGTAATGTCTTGCTTACCGGTCATTTAGTTGGTGTACTTGATAGCTCAAATCTGTCATATCTAATTATCTCAGAGTACAATTATGTGTTCAAGTATCGTTGAGATGGTTGAGATGGTACTTGCACGGGGTGATGACCCTCTTTCCCTGGTGCTCGGCAGCGAGGTACTCCGGGAGGCAGCATGGAGGGGTTGTGTTGCCTGGGCTCCGCCATCAACTACCGTCCCGACGCTGCAGGTTTTTGTCCTAGCCGCCATCGCCAACTGTGACATCTCAACTTCTCGGGCTGTTAGATGAAGGTCTCGTGTGTCGGGTGGAATGAAATGGTGCAGATTTTGGTCGTTGACTCTAGAGGAAGGTGGCAGGTTTCCACAACCTTATTTCGTTCCCACCAGCGCGCCAATAAGGTCTCATCGGGGTTAGTTGCCTCATTCAGTGATCCAGCACCACGATCTCAGGGTCTTCCGGCTAGGAGCGTCTTGGTGACTCTTCCCTATTCTTCGCTCCTTCGATGCCATCCTTGGTGGCCATCCAACCGAGATTGGCATGTTACTCACCGACAGGAGCGGAGACAAGATTATGGGGGCGCCCTAAGCCATCTTTAGTGCTACAGGCTATATTGAAGCTTGCTTGCCATTGCTCGCAGGCATGGTCGTGTGCTCCATCGCCGCCTTTACCCTTAGGTTTTAGAGGTTGGAATTTCTGTGGATAAGGTGGGTAAAGGGAGGTCCGCGTCAGCCTCGTTGGGACTAGGATTCTTCCAAAAGGTAGTTGGGCCTAACGGGTCAAACCTAGGGATTCGGGAACAATATATATGAAGACACCCATGGGCCTTAGCCCTCGGGCCACTCTCTACGGGCCCGTTGTGCTGGCCGGTTATTAAAGGCTACCGACCTTTGTGTTTGAGATGGGAAACTTGTCCTAACCGACACCGGTGGCATGATCCACAAACTTAGCCCATCCCACGCCCCATGCATGTCAATATAAGGTAGTTGTGGGGAATGGGGTGCTCACTATATATCCAAAATTTTCAGCCACTACGTAAGATCGTCGAGAAATGGAGGAACAACACGAGTAGTCCACTCTGCTGGTGTGATTAACCAAGCATGACCACGATAAGCGTCCGTCATACCAATGTGAAAAGAAGAGGCCCCGCGAGGAAAATGGTACTGTGATGGTGGATTGTGGAGGGACATCATAAAAATGAAATACGTGGACCTTGCCAGTTCATGCTTGGTTTGAACATTTCTAGCTCCTCAATTCTGGAAAGTCATCTAGACTGGATCCATCCATAGAGTCCGGAATGGATCCTATATGTGTTTTTGGTTAGATCACTAATTGACGAATGAAACCAAGGGTCAAACATTGTCATTCCCATTTCCTCACCCGCGATAACATAGAGGCCTTGATTGCTAGCATCTTTGAGTCCAGCTCTAGATCCATGACCTCGGGCCCACTCGTTTGGTGAGATGTAACTAGCGCAATGACATGATATTGATGTTAGGCTCGCCTCAATGTCGCTCGCCAACACTGAAGACACAATCTCCTAGGTTTCTTCACTTCGTTTGTAGTGTCTTCAATACTAAAATATATGGAAACATAAGCTCCCACTAAAACTATGGATGTTCCTTTGAAAACTAATTTATGCCCAGAACCCAAGTGGTGATCAGGTTCAAAACAACATGGCCCTGAAGATGGTGTTTGCAGTATGTGGTGAAAGTCAGGAGATAAAAAAACACACTATTTTTGCATGCCTTCTTGCATTGATCTTCAAGGCATATATGCATCTGGGAACTACTGGGTTGCACCTGGGCTACAACCTTCTTCCCAGAGTTCATTGCTATTCTTCAGGGCATCCATATCATGTACCGCGACCTGTGGGTAGGCATGATGAATCTCGCCTGATACTCTATGGAGCATCCAAAATAAAAAGCATTGATTGAGGGCATTTTTATTTGATAGGCCATTGATGGTTTCTATTAAATAAATTCCTATCTGCAGCTATGGATACGCTTCAGAAGATGGAAGGTTCCAGAGAGCATGTCCTGATCGTTGCCAAGAGGAAAGCACAAGTGGTCGCCCTTAGAGCCGGAGCTGATAATTCCAATCAATAATGTTGCCGGGGCTACTTGTGTTGGTTCCCCCCAACTTTTCTTTATTTACATCCATGAAATTCTGCCTTATGTAATGTTTTATTGCTGGCTTGATTTCAACTTTGAACCTTGTACCTTACTCTGGTTAAGTATGGTCTTTATTTATAAAGTCTGGCAAATAAGATTTTTTTCTAAAACTGTTCTCAACAAGGTATTCTATATGCGTTATCCGTTCAATAAAACCACATGCTGCTATACATTTCATGACAGTCGCGGAGTGGACAGGGGCATGTGTAAATGGACGACAAACACATTTTATTCCTTTGTTCAGGATCCAAACTTTCAACCATCGGACGTTTGGTCGTATGACTAGTGTCTGGGTGGTATCATGGGGTATTGGTTTCCTCTTCAATTGGGGCAGAGCGCCACCTCTCGACGACGCTAGGAAGCTACTCAAATTTAACGGGGGAGTGAGATTAAGAACTAGTGTCATTATATTTGTTAATAAAGACGCTTAACAAGGAAAATGCAAATCTTTCCGAAAACAAACCATGCACAAGCTTGGTGAATGAGCTGGCTCCATCCATGCCCTTCATTATCCAGTCTTTACTCGAAGAGGCCACATTAGTATGTATATTGCCCCGTAATTTCATAACATGTATGTAATCCACTTTCATACCAACGATAGAAACATAATTAGAGTTTCAGAATATTCAACATCTTAACTCGAAAAGAGACACGACATTTCAAGCATGATAGCTGGTGGGGTGGTACGTAGAACAACGTCCTAGAAATAGCATGGAAGAGTGCGCGTGTTCATTTATCATGAAAACCACTCATGTTCAGTTGGCTACACAAGTGCGATAACATCTAAAAGGTTGTGATGATCACATCCTCACCTAGCTCGACAATGTCAATGGAATTTTCAGACTAAACTAAGGAAGATGCCCCGCTTCTTCGAGAGAAGGTTGGATATATAGTATGAATATTGCCGTAACTGATAAACGCATCTTCTACCTCTAATATTCATATTGAAAGTGGATTACATACATGTTATAAGATTACGGGGCAATATTCATATAATGTGCCCTCTTCCAGTAAAGACTATAATGAACGGCATGGATGGAGACAGCTCATTCACCAAGCTTGTACATGGTTTATTTTTGGAAAGATTAACATTTTCCTTGTAAAGCGTCTTTATTAACCCATATATGGACACTAGTTCTTAACTGAGGTTCCCCCATTAAATTTGAGTAGCTTCCTAGTCTCATCAGGAGGTGGCTCTCGGCCCCAATTGAAGAGCAAACCAATACCCCATGATACCACCCAGACACTAGTCATACATCCAAACGTCCAATGTTCGAAATTTGAATCTTGGACAACTGAATAAAATGTGTGTGCCCTCTATTTACACATGCCCCTGGCCACTCTGCCTATGTCATGAAATGTATAGCATCATGTGGCTTGAACAGAGCACTTATATAGAATACCTTATTATTGAGAACCGTTTTAGATAAAATTCTTGTTAGCCCGACTTTATAAATAAAGCCCATACTAACCAGAGTAAGGTACAAGGTTCAGAGTTGATGTCAAGCCATCAACAAAACATTACAGAGGGGCATAATTTCATGGATGTAAATAAAGCAAAATTTGGGGGGGGGGGGGGGGGGGGGGCAGCCAACACAGGTAACCCCGGCAAAATTATTGATCGGACATGCCAGCTACGGCTCTAAGGGAGGCCGCTTGTGCTTTCCTTTTGGCAATGATCAGGGACATGCTCTCCGGAACCTTCCATCTTCTCAAGTGTATCCATAGCTGCAAATAGAAATTTATTTAATTGAAACCATCAATGGCCTATCGAATTAAAATGCCTTCAATCAATGCTTCTTTACTTTGGATGCTCCACAGAGACCATGCAAGATCCATCATGCCTACCCACAGTTCGCGGTACAGCATATGGATGCCATTAAGAATAGCAATGAACTCTGGAAGAAGGTGGTAGCCCAGGTGCAACCTAGCATTTCCCAGATCAAACCAAGAAGGCTTGCAAAAATAGTGTATTTTTTATATCTCCTGGCCTTGAAGATGGTGTTTGTAGTGTGGGGTGAAAGCCAGGACATAAAAACACACTATTTTTGCATGCCTTGTTGCTTTTATCTAGGAAAGGCTGGGTTGCACCTGGGCTACCACCTTTTTCCAGAGTTCACTGCTATTCTTCAGGGCATCCATGTACCGCAACCTGTGGGTAGGCATGATGGATCTCGCCTGGTCTCTTTGGAGCATACAAAATAAAAACCATTGATTGAAGGCATTTTTATTCGATAGGCCAATGATGGTTTCTATTAAATAATTTTTTATTCGATAGGCCACTGCTATTCTTGAGAAGATGCAAGGTTCCAAAGAACATGTCCCTGATCATTGCCAAAAGGAAAGCACAAGTGGCCGCCCTTAAAACCGGAGCTGGCAAGTCCGATCAATTATGTTGTCGGGGTTACGTGTGGTTGTTCGCCCCAACTTTGCTTTACTTACTTCCATAAAATTGTCCCCCTCTGTAATGTTTTGGTTCTGGCTTGACAGCAACTCTGAACCTTGTAACTTACTCTGGTTAGTATGGGATTTATTTATAAAGTCGGGCTAACAAGAATTTTATCTAAAACTGTTCTCAATAAGGTATTCTATATGAGTTCTCTGTTCAATCAAGCCACATGATGCTATACATTTCATGACAGTCGAGGATTGGCTAGGGGCATGTGTAAATAGAAGGCACACACATTTTATTCAGTTGTCCAAGATTCGAAGTTCAACAATCGAACATTTGGTTGCATGTCTAGTGTATGGGTGGTATCATGGGGTATCGATTTCCTCTTCAATTGGGGCCGAGAGCCACCTCCCGACGACAATAAGAATCTACTAAAATTTAATAGGGGAGTCTCTATTGAGAACTAGTGTCAATATATGGGTTAATAAAGACACTTTACAAGGAAAATGCTAATCTTTCCGAAAACAAACCATGCACAAGCTTGGTGAATGAGTTGGCTCCATCCATGCCCTTCATTCTCCAGCCTTTACTGGAAGAAGGCCACATTGCTATGTATATTGCCCCGTAATTTCATAACATGTATGTAATTAATCCACTTTCAGACCAACTATAGAAACACAATTAGAGTTTCAAAATATTCAACATCTTAACTCGGAAGAGACACGACAATTTGAGCATGATAGGTGGTGGGGTAGTGCATAGAACAACACCTAGAAATAGCATGGAAGAGTGTGCGTGTTCATTTATCATGAAAACCACTCATGTTCAGTTGGCTACATAAGTGCGATAACAACTAAAACGTTGTGATGATCACATCCTCACCTAGCTCGACAATGTTAGTGGAATTTTAAGGGTAAACTAAGGAAGATGCCCCGCTTCTTCGAGTAAAGGTTGGATAGTAAGAATATTCCATAACTTAGAAACGCATCTTCAACCTCTAATATTCATACTGAAAGTGGATTACATACATGTTACGAGATTATGGTGCAATATTCATACTAATGTGGCCTCTTCCAGTAAAGGCTCTATAATGAAGGACATGGACATGGCCAGCTCATTCACCAAGCTTGGGCATGGTTTATTTTCAGACAGATTAGCATTTTCCTTGTTAAGCATTTTTATTAACCCATATATGGACAATAGTTCTTAACTGAGGTTCTCCCTGTAAATTTGAGTAGCTTCCTAGGGTCGTCGGGAGGTGGCTGTCGGACCCAATTGAAGAGGAAACCAATACCCCATGATACCACCCATACACTAGTCATATGTCCAAACGTCCGATGGTCAAACTTCGAATCTTGGACAACTGAATAAAATGTGCGTGCCCGCTATTTACATCGTCCCTGGCCACTCTGGGACTGTCATGAAATGTATAACATCACGTGGCTTGATTGAACAGAGCACTCATATAGAATACCTTACTGAGAACAATTTTAGATAAAATTCTTATTAGCCCGACTTTATAAATAAAGCTTATACTAACCAGAGAAAGGTACAAGGTTCAGACTTGTTGTCAAGTCAGCAACAGAACATTACAGAGGGGCACAATTTCATGGATGTAAATAAAGCAAAGTTGGGGGGAACCAACACAACTAACCCCGGCAACATTATTGATCGGACTAGCCAACTCCGGCTCTAAGGGAGGCCACTTGTGCTTTCCTCTTGGCAATGATCAGGGACATGCTCTCAGGAACCTTCCATCTTCTCAACCGTATCAATAGCTCCAAACTTGAATTTATTTAACAGAAACCATCAATGGCCTGTCGAGTAAAAATGCTTTCAATCAATGCTTTTGATTTTGGATGCTCCACGGAGACCAGACGAGATCCATCACCCTATCGATAGGTCATGGTACAAGATATGGATGCCCTGAAGAATAGCAATGAACTCTGGGAAGAAGGCGGTACAACAGGTTTAACCCAGCAGTTCCCAGATCCATGCCTTTAAGATCTAAGCAAGAAGGCATGCAAAAATAGTGCGTTTTTATCCCTTGCTTTCACGAAATACTGCAAGCACCATTTTCAGGGCCAGGAGATAAAAAATACACTATTTTTGCATGCCTTCTTGCTTAGATCTTCAAGGCATGCATCTGGGAAATGCTGGGTTGCACCTGGGCTACCACCTTCTTCTAGAGTACATTGCTATTCTTCAGTGCATCCTTATCCTGTACCGCGACCTGTGGGTAGGCATGATGGATCTCGCCTGGTCTCTGTGGAGCATACAAAATAAAAACCATTGGTTGAAGGCATTTTTATTTGATAGGCCAATGATGGTTTCTATTAAATAAATTCCTATTTGCAACTATGGATGCGCTTGAGAAGATGGAAGGTTCCGAAGAACATGTCCCTGATCGTTGCCAAGAGGAAAGCACAAGTGGTCGCCCTTAAAACAGGAGCTGGCAATTCCAATCACTAATGTTTCCAGGGTTACGTATGGTTGTTCGCCCCAACTTTGGTTTACTTACATCCATAAAATTGTCCCCCGCTGTAATGTTTTGTTGCTGGCTTCACAACAACTCCGAATGTACTTTACTCTGGTTAGTACGGGCTTTATTTATGAATTCAGGCTAATAAGAATTTTATCCAAAACTGTTCTCAATAAGGTATTCCATATGAGTGCTCTGTTCAATCAAGCCACATGATGCTATACATTTAATGACAGTCGCCGAGTGGCTAGGGGCATGTGTAAATAGAGGGCACACACATTTTATTCATTTGTCCAAGATCCGATGTCCAACCATCGAATGTTTGGTTGTATGACTAGTGTCTGGGTGGTATCATGGGGTATTGGTTTCCTCTTCTATTGGGGCCACCTCTCAACGACCGTAGGAAGCTACTCAATTTTAACGGGGGAGTCTCTAATAAGAACTAGTGTCAATATATGGGTTAATAAAGACGCTTTACAAGGAAAATGCTAATCTTTTTGAAAACAAACCATGCACAAGCTTGCTGAAAGAGCTGGCTTCGTCCATGCCCTTCATTATCCAGCCTTTACTGGAAGAGGCCACATTAGTTTGAATATTGCCCGTAATTTCATAACATGTATGTAATCCACTTTCAGACCAACTATAGAAACACAATTAGAGTTTCAAAATATTCAACATCTTAACTCAGAAGAGACACTGACATTTCGAGCATGATAGGTGGTGGGGTAGTGCATAGAATAACGTCCTAGAAATAGCATGGAAGAGTGTGCGTGTTCATTTATCATGAAAACCACTCCTGTTCAGTTGGCTACACACGTGCGATAAAATCTAAAACATTGCGATGTTCACATCCTCACCTAGCTCGACAATGACAGTGGAATTTTAATGGTAAACTAAGGTAGATGCCCCGCTTTTTCGAGAAAAGGCTGGATAGTACGAATATTGCTGTAACTTGTAAATGCATCTTTAGCCTCTAATATTCATACTGAAAGTGGATGACAAAGATGTTATGAAATTACGGGGAAATATTCATACTAAAGATTAGCATTTTCCTTGTAAATCGTCTTTATTAACCCATACTAGTTGAATGTCCGTGCGTTGCTACGGGAACAAATTAATATACAACTATCATCAAATATACCCCTACATTGCTATGGGGTGTTTTATTGAGTATTTTCTTCCCTCAAATTTTTAACAAAGGTCAGCTCTCACGCGGCTCTTGTAATTCAGAAAGTTTGTGTGTATCTAATTTGTGAGTAATATGAATGGAAGATTGATTAGTATGTCAATTAATATACTGGAAACCCTCACAATGATAGCCCATTCCGCTGAATACTGCAACCTAATGAGCCATTGCATTAAACTTACAAATAAATTTCCGTAATGAAACTTTACACCTTTTAGTCATTTACCAATTTCCACCAAGCGTGCAACCCTGACACCAGCAGGCTCCTATCAGCTCGTAGCTACAAATAATATTACGGGAGACTATTACCACCCATAATTTCTCAGTGCATAAAATAAATTATCTTCAATTTATAAGATGAGTCATTACGTCTGTCTAATAACATTTTACCAGGAAGCACCTATACAGTCCCGAGTCCCCTTCTTTACGTATGACAGGCACCAACTGTTGTGGACTTGCAAGAAATTCTTCATAGTCCGACAAGCTCTCAGACTTGCTTATCCATGGCTACGATGTGGCAATGCAGTTTTACAAGTAAGTGGCTCGATGATCATGGGCACCACTTACTCTTTTTGCTCGACTGCTAACACAGCTTATGGTACCGTACTCCAAACAAACTGCTTAAACAGAGCAAAGTGCGCCTGACTGACCCTAGCCCAAGGCTAGCACAATGGCTAAACAAGCCCTTACATGTGCTGACTGCTGAAAGACATAAAAAATGGCCACGGCCACGGCCGACAATACATCAGTTCAGTTTGAACATTTGGAACTCCTAATCCTGAAACTCTGTCCTCGTATGCATAGCATCAGTATTAACATCGACATTTTTCCATGCAATACCGGCTGCAGATTTGGTTCCCTATAAACATGCCATAATGCAATTTCTTTCTCTTGACAAACACCATTTATGTATGTAGATTTCTGGCTACAATAGGCTAGAACTCCAATATACATGTCATATATAGGTTCCCACAAATAGATATACTACATGAAATGGATTGAGCAAATTCCATGACACACACCAAATTAATTACACTAACACACCTGTGATCAGCAGTCACTTATTTGACAACAATATAAGTTGGGAAACTATCTTCAGTGACATTACAGCTTTATGTACGCCTTGCAATTTTCTACTCAGAATTACAATGTGGATGCACCGGACGGGGTCTCTCGTTCTTTTTTCAGCTCTTCCTGTTACATATTAGAGTTACCTCATTGTAAACCTTCACATTTTGCATGACGTTTTCTGAAGGTGCCCCCAAAACTGCTGCTTCTTGTTGCTGCATCACAAATCAAGTCCATGTAAGAATTGGACAAACTGCATGAGCGTGCCATGTAAATGAAAAATATAGGCAAAGATGGCATAAACCAACAGACCTGTGCAGAGAACCTGAAAATATTAAACATCATTGGCAAGTGCAGTTCTGCTACTCTGGGATATTCAGAAATGAGTAGATGAACAAGAAACTACAATCTCATTCAACCTGATAATGTTCTCATGATCCTGCAAAAAACATGACATTTTCTATGGTGAACTTGTTTTTATATGTATCTCATATAGATGTATCACTTGTATCATCGTTCTTGAGAAAAAAACAATAGCTGGATGGGCTTTCTAAGATATTGCCGACTATTTTCCTTAGCTACCAGAGCTCATTCACCAAACAGATGAAACGATAATGTTGTTAGTCACCCATCAAGTTATATTCCAGAGTGATTGTCATGGACGTGAGCGATTGGATAATGCTAGTTATGATCCTATACATTATTGCAAATGGAGCCAATTATTTCTTCAAATCTTCTATATTAAGCATTCATATATTATCAAGTCTAGCTGTCCTGTATTCTTTGGCTGGCAGCTCTAAGCGTTGCAAAAATCAAACAGTCATTCACCGGAAGCAAATGTCCATGCAACTCACCTCTACAGTATGATCTCTCAATGTGTGTCTGCAACCATGGCTTCCATCTTCATTACCTTTCCCTATAGTGTATACAAACAAACAGGTGAAGCTTATATCGATGAATACGACACTATAAATAGCATGCTTCATCACGGGATAATATGAGAACCAAATTTGTTGGAGCATAGCTTAACTCATCAGAAAAAAATGCATAGTGATAATTTCACTCACCGAGGCCCCATTGCAAAGTACAAGGTAGCTTGGCCTACCATCTCATCTTGTAGAAACGGAGAACATGTTGCAGAAGCCATTTAATTATGTCTCCATGCCAAGAACAAATAAATGGTCAATATGTGTTACATGCAGGTGTGCAGTCATACTCCAGGCAAACAAATCAATTCACTATTTGAGTAGAAAACTGTGGGACCAACAATGTTTGATCATTAGCAGCAACGCAGCTTCTTCAGCAGCCTTGTCCTATACATTTCACTAAGCATGTAACAAACATGCGATTTCCTGCTTGACTGGCTCATAGTATACCTTCAATCCATTGGTCCAGAGTAGCTTCTTTCTGCTTCCCTCTTTTTTGGATTCTTCTTCCTCAACATCCCTATATGTAGATGAACAAACATAGATTAGTAAGGATACAGAAAAAAAAGTCATGAAATTATAGCCGAAAACAGCAGATTCGAAGACACCCCTCGTAGATCCTAGTACAAATATCAATTAAAATACTCCGGCAACAAAATACATTTTAATCCCACGCAAATTCACAAGCGGGAGGCTGTGGATAGAATAAAATCAATTAGAACAAGCTGCAAGGGAGACCACCGCTAAAGAGGAGAGTCGGAGCAGCACATGAGGTCGAAGGAATTAGCAGGAGGCGGCGGTTGGAGGAGCTCGTCGAGGCGGCCGGGGGCGAGCTCCTTCGGATGGCGGGGATGAGCCCAAGAAGAAGTTGTGGTGGCGCGGCTTCGGACGAAGAAGAGGGCGCGAGCAGAGGAGAGGAGACCGCCGGCGGTGGCACTTGATTCAGTCGCTCGATTTGATTGCCGGAGGCTTGATTCGCTGGCGGCTGCCATGAATCGAACGGCGGCGCGGGTGGAGTCAAAAATCAGGGTTTGTGGTGAGCTTGGCCGGAAGACGAGACAGGAAACTCAGGGTACCACTAAGCGGTGGCAATGAGGTGTAATATTCTCGTCCATGGGAGATCGAACGGTGTATGTTGACTGGAAACGTTGATGAGGCAATTGGGCGGACAGGATAGGACCAATCGTCTGCCTAGCGAGCGGACGATCCAGCGAACCGGCAGACCAAGACGTACCAACCACCAAACGTACCATCACCACCGCAGACTCCCATTTAATAGTAAAGATATTGACACTAGTTCTTAACTGAGACTCCCTCGTTAAATTTGAGTGGCTTCCTAGGGTCGTCGGGAGGTGGCTCTCGGCCCCAATTGAAGAAAAAACCAATACCCCATGATACAACCTAGACACTAGGCATACAACCAAACGTCCGATGGTTGAACTTTGAATCTTGGACAACTGAATAAAATGTGTGTGCCCTCTATTTACACATGCCCCTATCCACTCCTCGACTGTCATGAAATGTATAGCATCATGTGGCTTGATTGAACAGAGCACTCATATAGAATACCTTATTGAGAACAGTTTTAGATAAAATTCTTGTTAGCCCGACTTTATAAATAAATCCCATACTAATCAGAGTAAGTTACAAGGTTCAGAGTGCTGTCAAGCCAGAACCAAAACATTACAGAGGGGCACAATTTCATGGATGTAAATAAAGCAAAGTTGGGGGAAACAAACACAAGTAACCCCGAGAACATAATTGATCGGACTTGCCAGCTCCAGCTCTATGGGAGGCCACTTGTGCTTTCCTCTTGGCAATGATCATGGACATGCTCTCCGGGACCTTAAATCTTCTCATCCATATAAATAGCTGCAAACAGGAATTTACTTAATAGAAACCATCAATGGCCTATCGAATAAAAATGCCTTCAATCAATGGCTTTTATTTTTGATGCTCCACAGAGACCATGGGAGATCCATCATGCCTACCCACAGGTCGTGGTACAGGATATGGATGCCATGAAGAATAGCACTGAATTTTGGGAAGAAGGTGGTAGCGCAGGTGCAGCAATTCCCAGATGCATGCCTTGAAGATCTAAGCTAGAAGGCATGCAAAAATAGTGTGTTTTTATCTCCTGGCTTTCACCAAATACTGCAAACACCATCTTCTGGGCCGGCGACCTCCGCGCGGCGAGGGTTCAATGTACCGCCTCCGCCCGATCTGCCACAACAAGTCTTGTTGATCAGGTTCTTCCTGTTCGTGAGTTCGCTGCGACCTGCAATTTTTTTCCAAGCAATTTGACCTCCCACCGCAGCCAGTTTGTTGCTACCTCAAGTACCTTTGTATCGGACCAATCTAACACGATTGAACCTCCCACCGCCGCGGCTTTGGAGCTGTGGTAATAATTCGTCCAAGCGCACATGGGGATTACTCCAAAATCAACCTAGCCTTGAGTTCGTATGCAGTTTTCATCGCATGCCCATTTTTTCATAATCGACTGAACACGTTGTTGCCAGATTATTGCACTGCCGCACAGGCGCTCACCTGCCATTTTGAATAGATTGTTGATCAGGAAGAAATTGATTTAGGAGGAAGATGCATGTGCTTTGAGTTCGCAATTCCACGTGGAGCTATCTAAGTTGGGTCTATTCTGATCAAAAATACACCCGGTCTCATAAGATTTTTTTCGCGTTGCCGCCTACGTTCCACTGTACGTGCGGCGCGTTGATATATACCATCTCATCCTTCCTCCTCTTTCGACCGTCCCCATTTTCTTCTCGCTGCTCATTTTTTTCTTGCTTCGTTTTTCTTCTTAGTTGCTTAGGTTTGCGTTCAAGGATCTGCTGTGGATTGCTTCTTCCTCGTCGGCGGTGGACGTTCTCCCTACATGGATGCCTTCTACCGTCGATGTGGCTAAGGTAATGGTCCGTTTTATCCGTTTGGTCGCCGGGATTTGTGGTTTATTTAGTCTGTTCGTCTTTTCCATAGGACTAATTTCCACGGTACGTGGGGCGTGTTGATATACACCATCCCATCTTCCTTTGTCTTTCGACCGTCCCCATTTTCTTCTCGCTGCTCATTTTCTTCTTGCTTCATTTTTCCTTTTATTATTTGCTTAGCTTTAAGGTCGAGGGTCTGTCGTGGATTGCTTTGTCCTCGTCGGCGGTGGACGTTCTCCTTGTATGGATGCCTTCTACTGTCGACGTGGCTAAGGTAATGGTCCGTTTTATCCGTCGGGTCGCCGGAATTTGTGGTTTATTTTTTTTATATTTGTTTGATCGTCTTTTCCATACGACTAATTTTGTGCCGGGCTGTTTTTTAGTCGTCTTTATGAAAAGTTTCCTTTTTCTGTTTGGTTTATGTTCTATTTTTCTTACCTCTTCGTGGTCTTTTCCGCTGTTTTTGCAGCTCGACGTCTTGCTGGGGAGCATATCGGTGGCGGATTGTTCTTGCTGCTGTTTTAGCACTGTGGTCGACGGGTTGGGTTTTTCCCACTTACATCTGGCGATGTAAGTTTTCTTCGTGCGTCTTATGTCTCGATGTGTAGATATTTACATATGGTTTGGTAAGCACGTATTTTGATCCTGTATGTGCAGAGTTATGTTTGTTTGTATGTTTTAGGTTGTGTCCTGGTAGAAGTCATCGTTGCTACTGGTTTTATTGCGGGTAGTCTCCCCATCTCAATGTCTCTAATATTCGTGGTCACTACGGCTCGGTGTCTCTAATAGAATATTTTTTTTGTATTGCAGTCTCGCCGGCTCGGCCTCTTTGATAGATTATTCTTTTGTTTCGCAGTCTCGCCGACTCGGTGTGTTTCTAATCGTTTGTTGTCTGTTTGTTTGTTTGTTCCAGGTCATGTCCTGGTAGAAGCCACCGCTGCTGCTGTTTTTCTCATAGGTAGTCTCGCCAACTCGGTGTCTCTGATATTCGTAGTCTCGTCAGCTCGATGTCACATATAGACAAGTGTTTTGTTTCGTACTCTCGTCGGCTCGATGTCTCTATTGGAATATTAATTTGTTTCGCAGTCTTTCTGGCTCGGTGTTTCTGACAGAATATTGTTTTGTTTTGCAGTCTCACCTGCTCCGTGTCTCTGATAATTTTTTTTGTCTCGGTGGCTCAGTATCTCTGATAGAATTTTTTTTGTCCCGCCGGATTGGTGATTTTGATATAAATTGCTTTGTTTTGTTTTTTCGCAATCTTTCCGGCTCGGTGTTTCTGATTGAGTATAATATCCGTAGTCTCGCCGGCTCTGATAGATAATTTTTGTGGTACTCTCGCTGGCTCGGTATTTCTGATAGTATATTGTTTTGTTTCGCAGTCTCGCCGGCTCCGTGTGTGCGATATAATTTTTTGTCTCGGTGGCTCCTTGTCTCTGATAATTTTTTTTGTTTCGCAGTCTCGCCGCACGGTGACTCTGATAGAAATTGTATTGTTTTACATCCTTGCCTGCTCGGTGTTTTTAATTGAAAAAATATATGTTTGTTGCAAAGACATGCGACGCCCGCCTGCTCATGTGACTCCACAGTGGGTGTCTCCTCCACCGGATGATGAATCACCTTACACGAGGAAAAGTATGCTACTTGATCTGATGTTTCCTTTCTTTTCATCTGGTGGTGCTCCCTTTTTGTTTAGGGATTGCGTATTGGTTTTTGTCTCATGCGAGAGAAACGATTCACCGAGTTAAAAAGGATTGGCGAGAGTTCCTGCTGTTTTTCTTTCCGTATTCCGCCACCGTATTTTCCTTGCTAGTGTGTCAAGAGGTGTTATGTTGTCCGTTTATTATGACTATCTTTATTTTTTCGTTGCTTAATCCGGTTTTTTGTCATACTTTTATGTTTTGATTATCCGCTTTTGTTTTCTTTTCTGCCCTGGGTTGTTTCTCCTGACTGAAGACGTTGCCGGATTTCCCTGTGGATGTGGAGTACCAGTAGGGGTAGGAGTAGCAGTAGCAGTAGTAGTACCAGTAGGAGTACAATTTGGATCTCCGCCGCCGCATCGAAGAGGCCTACCTGCTGCCGCCGCTGCAGGGCGACGACCAGCTGCTGCGCGCCGTTGGGGCGAGGAGCCGCTCACCATCCGCCTCGCCGCTGCTATGCTCGAGCGCCTCTTCCCGCCGCCATCCTCCAGCACCTCTTCCATGGAGGCGACCTTGCAGGCACGGAGACAGTTGGCGGTGCAGCAGCAGGAGAGGCAGCGGCGGCGGAGGAGGAAGCGCACGGCGGCGGTGGAGCTCACGGGAGGAGGAGATGGGATTGGGGGAAAGACACGCGAGGGGATTGGGGAGAGAGTCGCCAGGGGACTGTGGGCGTGCGGGGACGGGAGGTCATTGGTGGCTAGGGTTTCACCGTGGGTCGTCCCCGCAAAAAGAAAGGGCGACACGGGCGACGTGCTGCAGGTGGGCCCGCTCCGGTTCAAACCCCACACGTCATGGACGTTCCGTGTGTGGCAGCGTGTGAAAAACAGAAACAACCACGATCCAACGGCCAGGGGTGAAAGGAAGGTGTGGATGGACGGCTAGGATAGTCTGCCTAAGCTGCCTCATATGGGCTATGGACATTCCTTGTTTGTGTTGGACATTTATAAGTTAAATGGCTACAGGATCAGGCAGGCTGACTAGTGCCCTGGTACTAGTTTTCTTGTCTGACAGATTACTTCTGGAAAAAAAGAGAATGTATTAGACATCAGGTTAAAGTTCGCCTTTTTCAAATTAAAGTTTGCGATCCTAATTGAGACATCGTAATTATAATAAATTCTCTCCAGAGAACCAATTTGTTGTTCCATGGCTAGTAGATCAAGTAGTGGTTATATCCAAGCCCATCAAATTTTAGATCCTTGGTTTGGACACATGTGTCTCATGAGGGCGGATTTTTTTGTAGTGTAAGGACGTTTAACGTCGATAGCAAGTCGCTTATGACGATTTCGGCAATCTCAAAATTCGATCCGTCGGTTCGGTTTTTTAAGAGGTGCTCATTTAGCTTCCATCTCCGGCCATAATGGCCAAAGGAAAGAAAGGCATAAAGTAGGTAACAAGAAGAAAGCCAGTCTCAAACCCATTTCTGGAGCCTGGCTTACCTACAGTGCAGTAAACTGGAGAAGTGGAGGTGCAGTAAGGTGAGGTGTTTTGGAGGACGGGCTCCATGGAGCCTGTTTTTTCAAAAAAATCAAAAATGATATTTTTAAGTTTATAAAATTCTGAAAAAAATCCTAGATGTTGATAATAACGTATTCTCTGGTCCTGCAAAATCTCAATCCGAAAAAGTTTGTATTACGGCCTACATAAAAATGACAAATTTCGAGATCCGAGGAGGTGAACAGTGTACAATTCGAAAAATTTCATATTTGTCAGAATTTGTTATTTTTGTGTAGGACAGAATAAGAACTATTTTGAGCTGAAAGTTTGCAATACCGTATAATATGTCATTATCAACATCTAGGATTTTTTTATAATTTTTTGAAACTTTAAAATATCGATTTGAAAAATACTCAAAAAAAGGGCTCCATGGTGCCCGTTCACCAAAGGGACTTTTCGAGGTGCAGTCTTCCTAAAAAATGTGTGCGCGTGTGTTCATAGGGATGATGGTATATATGGTTTCTCTGCTAGCTGCGCCGATTCAACTTTTACTGGTCCCAACGAAGCTGTTTTCCCATCGGGTCTCTTTGGAAAGTCAGCTACGGCCTTCTCGAAGTCACCTGATAGGCCATGACCCAGCAACAGCTGGAAGGTGAGCGCCGAACCACGTACCGTTTGGGCGCGAGTGTAGTCCGGCATGGTAGAGGACTCCGGACCAAGCATAGCATCCAGGCCATCGACAGTGGCGGGTGGCACGCGTTGAGGAAAGACGCTCTTGTGCACCGCCGCAAGAGCATCCGTCGACTTGGCGAGTGCATCCTTCGCGCGCGCCCACATGGCGTCGAAGACACTGATGGCACGCTCCAGTGGAACGTCATCGTCCGTCGGTGGAGTCGTGCCAACCACATCTGCATATTTCAGCAAATTCAGGCGCCAGTTAATCAGAAGTCGGGGTAACAAACAGCAAAGTGGAGAAGCCTTACCTCCCATAACGTGTGCGAGAGCTAGCAGACGCGCAACCTGCACTGACTCGGCCTGAAGGACCGCATCCTCACGGCCCTTGGCGTCCTTCAGCTTCCGCTCAGCATTGGCATGTTGAGCCTTGAGCTCTTTTTCAAGCTCAAGCACTCGACGCGTAGCGGTCTCACGCTCACCTGCCAGTGAATCGAAGCATCAAGAAAAGATACTAAATGGACAGCAAATTACAAACTACGCAGAAAAGCAACTTACGCTTCGACTGCTCCAGATCGAGGCGCAGCTGGTCCCTTTCATGCTCCAGCTGGACATACGCCGCACCTGATTCCATGAGGGTGCGGCAGAAAGGCTGTGTAATGCAAAAAAGAGGCATATAAGTAATGAGCCTATGCCCAACTCTTTTAGTTGCACATAGCCTCGGGGGCTACTCCATCGGGAGCACTGTCGCGCACCCGATAAGGCACTGAAAAACTTACGTGGTCCTGGAATGACGCGGGAGTCGAGGAGGTCGTCGCGTGGGTTCCTGGAGCAGAAGGAGCCGAAGCCTTCACGACTTCCATCCCAGCCGTCGCCGTCGCAAAAGGAGACGTCTCCGGCGGAACCAGCGGCGACTCCCCGTCACTCTGCACCAGCGTTTGCTCCACAACAGGAGGTGAAACACCAGTATCGAGACCGGCACTGCGCGCAAAACGCTAAACTCAAAATCTATGCACAAACAAACATATACAATTTACATGGGAACAGGCACTCACCTCGTTTCCTCCAGCTCCTCGCTGCCGAAGGAGTCGGTGCCAACGAGCCCGCCAAACTCACCCGCACTACCCACGGGAGGTGCGGTGTCCAGCGGGACAACCTCGACTGGGTGCCGTGCACCAGGAGACAACGAACCCGAGTCCGCTTCGTCTTCCAGCGCCTTCTCGGCCGGCGAGCCCATTTCTGGCGGCGGCGTGGCAAGGAGGAGGGAGAGCCTGGGAGGGCGGCTGCGAGATGAGGGCTCAGGACGACAGGGCCTGCGGTTCAGGCTGGGGATGGCGCGTCCACGGCAAGCTGTACCTTAGCCACGGCGGCGGGAGCCGGGAGGTGAGATCGGAGGGAGCCTGTCGACGGCGAGATTGCAGACTGTTTTCGGCGGCGAGGCCGAGAGCCCGAGACAGAACGGACCCTTACAAAATCTCAGTTGTTAGCGGGCCTTATCTACTCGCTCTATCCCTAAGTAAGTGTAGTTCTATGTTTGTTTTTGAAATGTTTGTTTTCTGTTTTGTTTCTTCTTACATATTTTGATTAATTTCTTTTTTTCTTTTTTGGTGTGCTTTACATTGTTTAAGTAATACATGAATACTTTCTTTGATTTCGCAAACATTTCTCTGAGTTGTGAGAATGTTTTTCGAACCCACAAACCTTTGATCCTCAACCTCGGTGTACTTTTTTTAAACTTGTGAACATATCTTTTATCTCATAAGCATGTATTCAACTTGTGTTTTTTTTTTCCATGAACCTCTTTTTTCTAAAGCATTAGCAATTTTAACAAACATGAACATTTTCGTTATACTGAATATTTTTCTTGTTATATATGGATGTTGTATGTTTTTTAAATGAATGTTTTCTTAACTATGAGTAAATATATTTTTCAAGATAAACAAAAATGATAGATAAAAGATATAGATATATATGGGCAGGACAGAAGCCGGCCCATATACGGGCGCTATGGCCTGTGTGTGAGCAGCCCCCTGAGCCACATATATGAGGGCCCAGGATGAGCCTTCTCAATTTATGAACATGGTTGGACGGTCGCAAGCTGCTTGAGCAAAAGTCTGACGACCAAAATCGTAGACAATTGAAACAATGAAAAGACAGGTATCCAGCAAGATATAGATACGGATAAGAAAGATATAGATAAAGGGCGTCGTATCCTATGAATCCGTGACTTTTCCAGCATCCGTGCATCTGTATCGTTTCAGTCGTCTGATCTAAATCCTGCGTGTCTGCTCACACCTAACCATTTATGCAATGAAGCCGCAGTTGCCGACCTGTTACTCTGCATCCCCTGTTGTGCTCTCAGCCCACACGAGCCTGTACAGTCTGTAGCGGACCTGCCGGAGGTTGCCGACGCCGGTGAACTTGGCATGAGGGACAGGCGGGAAGGAGGATGTGCGCTGAGGTGGCCCAGGACCTGCACAACAATCGCGCCCGAGGCGCTGGATGCCATCTCAGTTCCTACGGCGGCGTATGCGGATGGATTTCTTGGCGGCGCGTCGCGCAGACTCGGGGCCGAGTCGCCATCGCCGTCGCAAGATGAGGGTTTGGGATATGATTCAGATTGTAATTGCTTAAGATGTTCAGGGCTTATTTGCATATAAACACCCTTGATGCGGGCGCCTGAATGCATAAATGACGAAGAGTTAGCAGACACGCAGGATTCTGAACGGACGAGTGAAACGCTCCGGATGCAGGGATACAGGAAACGTGAGGATGCACAGGATACGGCGCCTAAATAAAGATGCATTGTTAGGATAAGTATATTGATCCAAAAAGTCTAAAATACAGGTAAGTACTGATGCTGGATCCGCGTCGTTAGGATGAGGATGGGTCCTATGTGGGGGTGGAATCCTGGGAGGAGATTGCAAAGGGAAGAGGATATACCTGGTACAGAAAGTCAAGATACTCATGCAGTCAGGCCCAGAATGAGTCGCGGGACGATTAATCATTCGATGAATCAATCACGTGCACCCATCGACGCGTTGCCTTAGCTAAGAAGAATAAGCCTGTGCTGATTTGGGCACACAAGATAACTACTACAAAGATTCAGAATCTCCAGAGAAACACAAAAGATTGCTCTTGGTAGTTTCGTGCGTTTATCTTAGTTTGGACTTTGGAGCGGATATAACGACATAACATACAGATTTGCATCACAGGAACCTATAAATACTAGCCCGCTATCAAACCTCACCCACAGTCCTCCACCCACAGTCGCAACATCCATTCGAGTAACAGGATCGTGCGTAGGTTTCTTTCGTGATTTATTCTTATTTTGTAGATTAGTACTGGTCCTTGATTAGTTTGCTGCTTATGTCATTAAATCTTACCTAGATTCGGTGTACTCACGAGAGCTCATCCCCTTCTGCTATGGGCAAGCTAACGCAGCCACCGTCTACAAGATACGGCCCGGACAAGGAGCCTGATACTGTGAGTGATACGGTTGTTGATCCGAAAGAGGGCTTGATCTTCATACGAGGTCGGCCGAATCGACAGTAACTGCAGGTAATATACCTGCAACTCGATGAGTTCGAGTACCAGCCTGATCTGTATCGGGCTCGCTGGGGATGTTACTCGATCGCTCCGGATTAGCCGCATAGTGTTCAGTTTGAGTTCGCAGTCGCAGATTTACCTAGGGCTACACGCAACACTAGGCGAAATGGTCAAATATGTAGGGAGCAGCTCTGAAGCAAACAGTACCATCTTATCTTCCGATTGCTTTAGGTGTGAAGCTTTGAAGGAGTTGAGGGATCTCCTTCAGTTTACAAGAATGTGTTCAATTATATTTAGAAAGTTTACCTAACTTGCTCATGTCATGCACCCTAACCATCGTTTTTTGATATTTGTTTTTGTTATGACAGGACGTTTGTACGACAAGACAATATGAGAGCAAATCGATGCCTGTCCGGGATCGATGGTAAAAATGTGCTCATGTGTTCCAACCAGTCAGGGCTTGTTTGATTCCAAGGAACTTCATAAGATTCTTGTAAGAATTTATCCCATAGGAATTTTTCCTTTACTAGTTGTTTGATTCATAGGATTAGTTCCTATAGGAATTTTTCCATAGGAATCTTTGTACTACTTCCTATAGGAATTCTAACATCCACTCCAACATCTTTTTACAATTCCTTTGGTTGAATCAAACAAAGTTTGGTATAAACCAAATCCTATAGGATTGGAATGTGCATGACATAGCAATCCTACACTTTTCCTATTCCTATGTCTTTCCTACCCTACAAATCAAACAAGCCCTCAGTGTTCAAGCCTCCATGCTTGCAACTGCTGGTTGATTGTTCGATATAAAGACCGAGGGGCTGTTGATATCCTTCGGCGTCGTTTTACAAGGTCACACAAGTAACGACCTTACATGTGGGTGTTGGATGGTCTGAAGAACAAATACTACTATTGCTCGATCGTGATAGAATATTCAGTTGTGTGTTTCTATGAAGAAACCAGAAAAAATATCACTTTGTGGGAGTCGTGCACTCGGACCTGTGTGATGTAATGCTTATATATGTATGATGAGAGGTCAGTGTATGTTATATTGTTATCCATCTGCTGTATATTGCTTGTGTACAAAAAGGGTGATAAATATTATAAATATATACTGTATTTTCTTAGTTACACCCTTGATATCTGAATAATAGACCATTTCAAGAGAGTCTACGTCCCAGGAACATTCCCTGCATTTACTAGCCACAACTATATTCCTAAACAACCCACCGCCGACCACTAGCAAGTTGCTTATTTGAACCAAAACAGCCCTACGACAGGTTTAGTCCCCAAGTACTGAAGCCGGTGACCCACGTAGGTTAGATAACGATGTCTCGTGGGGATGCCGCGAGAATAGGTGTAGTGGCCGTTTCTATAAGATTTTTGCAGATCATTGGATCTGGTATAGATAATAAGAGAAACACAAAAGCAACACGTTGAACGTGCGGAAAGTCCTTTTGGAGGACGAGCTTCACATAGCTCGATTTTTGAAAAAAACAAAAATCGATATTTAAAGTTTCAGAAAATTTTGCGAAAACTTCTAGACGTTAACAATGACCTATTCTACGATTCTGCAAATTTTCAACCTGTAATAGTTTGTATTTCGAACTACACAAAAAAGACAAATCCTGACAAATCTGAATTTTTTCAGATTGCATCTCAGATCCAGAATGTTGTTATTTTTTACACAGAGCAAAATATAGAATATTTCGCTTTTTTTTTTTTTTGCACAGTGGACATAATCATGTTCTACTTCTAGGATTTTATTCACATTTTTAGAAACATACAATGTCATTTTTTATTCTTTTTTCAAAAAAAAGAGCTTTATGGAGCTCGTCCACTAAATCACCGTGCCACAAACTCTTGGTGTTTACTTTCCTCTCATTCTCTCATGTGTGAGTTCTAGCTCGTACGTTCAGTCCTTTGATGAAATGACAAGTGGTATCTTCGATCCGCATTTCCACTATTACGCGATGTTTGATCGGCCTATCTACTACCGTGTCGTGTTCGATCCGTCACGGAAGCATGCCGGGATATCAAGACGACAACAAGGACAAGAACAAGATGGAGGAGTTCGAGTGGATGTCAGGCCTGTCGAAGCCGCTGATGCGTCGCTCAAGTGACGACGGCAGTGAGACACAGGTGATCGAGCATGTGATTCGCGAAGGAGGACACAAATTGATGCATCCGCCGATGCTAATATGGACCAAACACTCGAGGGGCAGCGACGCGACGACTCGATGAGCTGATCAACAACAGAACTGCAGTTCGTTAGTCCTACAAATGTTGCTTCATCTCCTAAAAATGGAAATTTACATTCAGAGCCTGAGACAATGAGAATGGCGTCGTTGTCAGGGAGAAACACATCCATGGTGACGAAGTACGTCGCTAGCTAACCCGAAGCACGAGTGGGTCTGAGATATTCTTTTGAGGATTTTTCAGGAAGGTTCACATGATGACACGACGCAGGCAAAATTCTTTGGAGTAAAGTCGCCTAGAAGAAAGAATAGGAATTGATCTAGCTGAATCGTGGCAGCCCATCCTGTCAAGAGGGAGCCGTACTCTCGGTGTGAGAATGTGATGATGTAAAATCTTAAATTAGCAATACATTGATATATCTATGTACACTTTTGTGCATTCAATTAGCACCATCCTATTCTTTTTCTTCTTTGTTATGAAAGCCTTGTTTTTATCCTCCTTGACAGCCCATTATCGTGGAAACGACCCAGCCCCATCCTTAGGCCATGGGAGGCCCAATCCTTTATCCACAAGATGAGCCTTCTCTATTTATCAGCGTTATCCGGGGGGCGGTTGAAAACTTCCAGAGCAAAGATGATGACCAAAGCAGAAGCCAAGTGGAGCAATCAAAAGACTGGAATCCAACCTAGATGCATGGTGAGTGATGTCAGTTTGTACGTAATTAGTGGCGGTTGAATTCACGCGGAAGCGAATACGTTGGAATGGGAGAGGAGACCTCGGCACTCAAGTCAAGCAGTCCAGCTCCAGCCTAGAATGCGTCGTGGGAGTTGCGACGGTGTAGCCGCGCTTCCGACGCTGATCTCTGAAGCACAAAAAGTCTCCCCATTGCCCTCGTTCCTTAGCTCCAAAGAAAAAGCCCGCGAGACAAGAGGTAGAACCGACCGTACAAGATGGTGTGCGTGGCCGCGTGGCACCTAAGTACTGACATGGAAGAAGGTCGGGTACGTACGAGGAAGCTTCCAAAGTAGTTCCTGTCGTCTATATATCAGACCCCGATCTGGAGGCCCAGAGCCGGAACGAGCGCCAAGCTTTCTCTCCAACCGCAGATAGCCACCCGCAAACTCCGCCCAAACGACAGGATCGATCGTGCAAAGGTTATCATCGCATGATCTATACTATTGTGTGGATTATGGCCTAGATTTGTGTTCGGTCGTCTTGCCTAGATTTGTTGTTTTCAGCCATCTCGTGAGTGGTGCCATGGACGAGCCAGCGCCGCCAGCGTCTGCCGGATGTGGTCTGGAAAAGGAGCCTGATTCTGCAAATGATCCGGTGCTTGATCCGGTGGAAGACGGTCCGGACGAGGGACCTGACTTAGTTGTTGGTCTGGAGGGAGATCTGACTTTCATGCTGGGCGGAGCGAACTCAAAGTAAATGGTATGAACTTCATCTCTTTGTCATTTACTATATGATTCATGAACCATTGAACCCTAACGACCATGGTTTTTGTGTTATGGCAGATCGGTTCATATGAGAAGACGATATGGGAGAAAACCGAGGCCTGCCCATGATGGGTAAGAATGTGCTGATGTGTTCGGCCGCGTTCAAGCCTACATATGCTCGGCAACTCCTGGTTGACTCAGCTTCGTCATCAACCGCATGATATATAGACTTTAGGGGCTGTTCATACTTTAGCGTCATTGTACAGTAGTAACTTTACATCGTACAGAACATATTCGATTCTTTGTTTCTGCGATATATAAGACCAAACAAGTTCAGTTGGTTGGACTACTCTCTGACCCGTGTGACTATGTGATCCGTGTAATGGAATGCATACTATGTAAGATGAGAGCTCAGTATATGTTACTCATGTATTGTATTACTTATGTAAGAAAAGGTTGGCAAATCTAATGTACTTTCTTAGATTCATCACGCAGCTATCATGTAAACCATAGACTATTCCCATTTAAGTAGCCAAAAAAATCTCGCAACTTTCTGATGTTTGACAGCGCACGCCTAACAAAGTCACTTGAAATTTAAAAAGGGTAAAAGAGAGAAATAATATGTCATGATTCTGTTACCACATTAAACTATTCTGAATTAAAAACTAAAATGGCCATAAGACTATGCCATGCATGCACGGAGTATAATTTGCTACCGCGTATATACAATAACTCAAAATATCAGTGACGTATGTGAAACACGTAATTGGGGGAACCGGCACAACGCTCTGGGCGTGGCCTATATCATTATATATGGGTAATACAATACAATACGTACACGTATAGGTACAGAAGTACAGAAGCTATACAACGCTAACAACGTACAACCAAATAAATCGGCTCTCAGCATGCAAGAACATTCTAGGCTTTCAGTAGCAATATTTTAGACAACCAATGTGCAAATGTTCAGAATGATACACGAGACGTTGACAGTTGGGTCACTGTCAAAAACTAATAAGACACGCTAACTGACTAAGTAGTGGTGGTGGACAGCGGTAGTATAATTCTCACGGATGGAGCGTCGGAATTTGACCATGATATCAAGTCAGGCTAGCAAGGAACGAGCTGCCATGAGGTCTGCAATACTTTCCGGGGCTTTTGCTGTGAACAAATTTCGGTTAGACGATGATAGTTTGTCTAGCAAATTATCAAACCAAATATGGTTACACGTTTCAAATTTAAGAAGTTATAGTCGTATTTGTCTGTCAAAACCTTTTCTTGCATGCATGTAGTCAACGTAAGAAATAAATCTCAGGAGGAAGATCCTTTTATTGAACCACCATAAATTGCAGATAATACTAATTGTACTTACTTGACATTGCGGCGTGAGAAAAAATAAAATCCATGTGACCAGTGAGCACCTACCACACCTTTTTTTTTTTTTTTGGCAAAGTGAGCACCTACCACACCTGCATCCATTCTAGGCAGAGCGTGTCAGTGGGCTGGGGCAGTTTGCACATAGTGCATTGGTTGTGGGCTGGGCCGGCCAATGTGGTGGCGTCAACTTTCTTGCTTGGATTAGTATACTACTTTTCACCTTCAAATTTCACCCGTAGGACACATTTCATCTTAGACTTTAAAACCGAATGATTTTAACCTTGAAGTTTACAAAACCGGATAAATCACACCCTGACCTAGTTTTGGGCGAATTTGATCGGTTTTGGTGTCAATTTAAGCAGTTAAGTGGGATGACATGGCGCTGACGGGACCAAACACATCAAAAAAACATCCCCCAAATCCGCCGTGGTCGCTGTCCCCGCTGCCACAGTCGTTGTCCTCGCCGCCGGGGAGGAGAAGGCGGCTGAGACGTTCGCCTGTAAGCAGTGAGCACCTACCAAACCTGCATCCAGTCTAGGCAGATCGTGTCAGTGGGCTGGGCCAGTTTGCACAGCCCAATGAAGTGGCGTCTAACTTTCTTGCTTTGATGCCTGCATAGAGGTTCTGGCCCAGAGACGTCGGTGCCAATGGATCCCGGCCCAATACAAGGACGCGGAAGCGAGAAGACCCGGCCGGCGATGGAGGAGGAAGCAATTACCAGGCACGGTCATGGTAGCAAGTAGCAACCACTTGACACTCGAGCGCTTGACTTGAGCTTGGCCGATCGAGCAAGGAAAGCATTCAAGTTTCACGCTAGCTTGCTTGCTTGCTGGGACGAAACGGTCTAAACGTACGAAAGCGATTACTCGTTTCAGTAGAAAAGACCTGGCTAATGTACACCATATGCATGCCCGAACGAATTTACTCCGAACATTCAGAACCGATGGATGCTGTTAACGTGTTCTTTGTACGTGTTTCTTCATCCATAAGAAATATAAGGCCCTCGCCATGCATATATATACCAAGCTCTGTGTGTAGTTCAGAGACAACGAAAACCAAAGTATGTCGCTGAATCCAAGCTCTTCCACCGCACGGCCATCCGATTCAGAGCATCAACGTCAGACTAATAACGCCAACAAAGCAGCAGGTTCGCTCGTCCTCGTCACGTAATTCATAGATCATTACTTGTCCAACACTGCTAGCTTGTGCCCTAATCTTGCCAAGATTTGTTGTTTTCAGGCGAGATCGTTGCTGCTGCTACCGGTAAAGCTGACGCCGAGCCTCGGACTCAGAGTGCAAGCTGCCATACGGTTGTTCTTCCAGACGGAGGCTTGGTCTTCATGCAGGGAGAAGCCAAACCGCAGTAATCTAGTGGCGGCTCCATGTCCTGGCATGATGTGCCTAAAAGTTGTACCTCATCATGTGGTTGCTAGAATTTTTGCGCACCGGTAATATTAATAATACAGCCCACGGCTTGTGTCGAAAAATATTGCGTTGAATGATGTACAAATGCGAGATTGCGTATGCTGTGAACATAAATAAGAAACAACATGAAAGCTGTATGGTGGAAAATTCTTCAGTCAGGCAAATAAACAGCAAAGCCTGGGAGATGCTCTCATAGCTTCAGTTGTATCGAGCGTGTGTTTCTTGTGTGCATCATTCATTCAGGAGTATCATAGTCTTCTTTGCAGGTACATGAGACAATGGGCAATGGCGGTACACTCTGGGCAAATTGATTGCTTTCAAACGGGCACAAGACTTTGCAAAGTTCACTGGTTAGTAGTTTATTTGACAATAAACTGGCGCCAAATTTGGGGCAAACGGACAGTTCGCTCAAGTGTTCCCATGGCCCAGTTGCCAGCCAAACAAAGCCATCCTCCGGCTCCTCTCTCCAATCTCTTATCTCCCTCTCCCGATTCCCACGCCATCCTCCAGGCGCAATCCTTCTCCGTGCATAGGCGACCACCACCGCGACCAGGCGCCGCCCCTCCACCCCGTCGCCGCCCTTGTCCAACGCCTCGTCGCCACCACCACCAAGGCGGACCTGCTCAACACCGACGGTCTCTGCTCCTTGTCCCCTGCTGCCCACCGCGCGGCTTGTGGCGAACGCGGCGGGCGCGACATGCCCAGCATGCAGAGCACACGGGAAGGAGCTGCTCGGCCAGGAGCCGCTGCTGTCCGCCGGTATTCTACTGCTCACGGTCTTCCTCTGTAACAGTAGGCGTGCAACGGCGGAGAAGTACGGGTCCGAACTCCGAACTGCTCCTGAGGGTTATTACCTTATTACCGAAGAAGAACTGACGGCTAGCAAGTTCGGGTCCGACAGCAGAGGCGTGCAAGTCCTGATGGTTCTAGGTGATGTGATTTTCTTTTTCTTACCCAATGTCATTTTCTAGTTCTAGCTTCAGCATCTGATAATATTTTCAATCAGGCTTGTCTTGTCTCTGTATCAGATATTTGTGTATACACTTGGCGTCAGGTCTAGATTAGATAGCACATTGTGCAGATCGCACCAGTATGCATCAGGTACAAAATTGGCTAGCTCTTTGTGTGCAAATATTTATTCGCCACTACAATATGAAATGACAAAATAATAATAAAATAAAAGGACAAAAAACGGACATGTCCGCTTCCGGTTGGGGAGCGCCGTGTGGTGTATCGGACGGACAGTCCGCGGACACATGTCCCCTACGAACAAAAACAGACACATCACGAAATAGACTTTCGCCACACTATGGACAAAAACACACACGTGACGGGGGTGTCGTTAGAGTTGCTTTATAGAATGCGCATTGTGGGCTCTGTGCACAGGGCCGCGCATCGATCCACCTCACATTTTTATTTTGTTGGTATCTATCTATGTTAATTCAATCACTGCGTTGATTGGATTAATTTACGCAACCCAAAGTCACTCACAGGTGGCTGCCAAGTTGCATGTAATATTGTCAGCTGCAGTTTGTTTGTGGTGTTCGAAGTCTCGATAGAACTCCTCAGTTTATTTTACCAAATATTGTTTCCCCTACTTCCTCACAATCTTCTTACTTCAGTCCTCATCTGTGGCTAGCTAGTATAGCTAATAAGAATGCAGAAGCAGAGCGTAGAGGAGCCCCTGCTTGTCACCACCGGAGCCGAGAAGGGCTACGAGAATGCCGTGGCAGCGGAAGCGAAGCGCCTGAGGGCCATCTCATCGAGCTTCCCTGGCCGTTGCCGCGCTCGCCAACGTCACTGGCTACGGCTTTCTTAATGGAGTATGTTCTTATCATAGGGTAGTCTAAGTCTTTTGACGATGTCATCGCTTTGCAAACGTGATCAAAATCTGAATTTTGGTTTAACCAATCACTGCTCAGTCGTCCCTTAGAATGCGCTTTTTTTTCCCTTAGAATGCGCTTGGTGGGTTCTGTGCACACAGGCCGTCACATCGATCCACCTCAGATCCTATTTGTAAGTATATATCTATATATTATGTTACTATTCGACAGTGCGTTGATTGGATTAGTTTACACAGCCAAAGTCAGAGGTGGCTGCTCCGTTGCAGTTTGTTTGTCTGTTGCAGTTTAGTATATCAATTACTTGTCTCCCCTGCTTCTTCACAAACTCCAGTCCTCAACTGTAGCTAGCTAGTAGGAGTAAACCTGAGAAGAATGCAAAAGCAGAGCGTAGAGGAGACTCTGCTCGACACCGCCGGAGCCGAGAAAGGCAATGAGAATGCGGTGGCAGAGGAGGCGAAGCGCCTGCTGCGGCTGGCGGGGCCGCTGGTGTCAAGCGGCGTCCTCAATTTGGCGCTACAGTTGGTGTCCGTGATGTTCGTGGGCCATCTTGGCGAGCTTCCCCTGGCCGGCGCCTCGCTCGCCACCTCCCTCCGTCCCTCGCCAACGTCACTGGCTTCAGCTTGCTGGTTGGCATGGCGAGCACTGGACACGCTGTGCAGGCAGGCGTTCGGCGCGCGGCAGTACCACCTCCTCGGCGTCTACAAGCAGCGGGCGATGCTGGTGCTCGCGCTAGCCTGCGTCCCCATCGTCGCCTGCTGGGCCAACACCGCCCGGATCCTCGTGCTCCTCGGCCAGGACCCTGCCATCGCCGCCGAGGCCGGCGCCTACGCGCGGTGGCTCGTCCCGGCCCTCGTCCTGTACGTGCCACTCGTGTGCCACACCCGGTTCTTGCAGACGCAGAGCATCGTCGTGCCGGTCATGGCCTGCTCCGGCGTCACGGCGCTCACCCACGTCCTCGTGTGCTGGGCGCTGGTGTACAAGTCTGGCATGGGCAGCAAAGGCGCCGCGCTGAGCAGCGCCGTCTCCTATGGCATCAATCTGGCCATGCTGACCATGTACACCAGGCTGTCCGGAGCTTGCAGCAGGACGTGGACCGGGTTCTCCATGGAGGCCTTCAAGGAGCTGCGCCAGTTCGCTGCCCTCGCCTTCCCGTCGGCAATGATGGTTTGGTGAGAGAAATCAAACTTCAAAGTCTTCTCTCGCTATAATCATGTCCCTCTTATATGATTTAACTAATCAGTGGTGTTGCGCTCGAAACGCGTCACACGAACACATCCTCGTGTACCCGCGGCGCTGGGGGAGATACTCCGCAACTCGCCCCGGCGGAGGCCGGCTTCCAGCGCGATACGCAAGACAGTAAGCCGGCGCTTTTGAAACCATACGCCCTAGCCCCTCGGGAAGCCCCATCTGAGGAAGCCGGCGACGATTGGCTGAACTAAGCCGGGCTTGGCCGCTCTTAGCTCGGTTTTCGATATCCGGTGAAATCTAAGCGAAGTCACCGAACAACGGAAGCATGAACAAGGGTTTGAGGGAAAAAAATAGGTTGTATTGATAGGTTGTCGATTGTTTGCTTAATTTCACTCGGCCGTCACCTCTCACATATATATGAGGTGGCTGGACTTTCCGTACAAGTGTTGGACTTCTACAAGGTTTACAAATCATAGTCTAAGTCAAATCTATCTCTAAAATAGGCAACTTCTTCGCCGGCTTTGCTGGCTTCAAACTTGCTGGCTACTTTGGAAAGTTGCCTCTTGTCTTCCGTATTGGCTTCAAACTTGCCTTTCTTCAGAGATAAGATATCTTGATCGGCTTCGTATTGGACCCGGACATCAGCATCTGTCCGGCTTCTTTTAGAAAGTTGCCTTCCATTTTCCAGCCCTGATCTTGGAAAGTTGTCTTCTTCTTGCCGGCTTGTATTGATAAAGTTGGTTTCTCCTCTGCCGGCTTGTTTTGATAAAGTTGGCTTCTTTTCCGCCTTGTCTTAACAAAGTTGGCTTTCCGCCTTGTCTTGACAAAGTTGGTTTTCTCCCTTGTCTTGACAAGTTGGTTTCTTTTCTGCCATCTTTATTACTTTCCTTTGACTTAGCTCGCTATGTCTTCAGTCAACTTTGCACTCCCGAATCCAGCTTCCGCCTTGCTCCAGTTGCCGGATTATTGGCTGTCTTCTTCTGGCCGTCTTTTCCTGAAAAGTTTCCCAGATCACCATTTTAGCCTTCTTTGCCGCCTTCTTCGAGCCACCAAGTCTTCCTTGAACCTGAAACTGGCAATCTGCCAAAAACGGGTGCTAACATATGCCCACCTGTTTTCTAGTAGAGCTTGCGTACTAGAAAATATTCAATGTAGAAGTTTTTGTCTAAGGACGATGCTTAAGCTCATCGGCCATGTGATAAGGGCGATATATGTATATCGGCCATACGTGCAACTCATGCAGTTTGCCACACGCTCAGGTGGAATTTCTTCAAGTATTTCCCATTGATAGCTCGAGGCAGCATGCCGCCTTCTAATGTCTCCACCAGATAAGAGTTGCCGGGTTATTATTCTCGCGACTCGCAGTGGCCCTTCCCAGTTTGGGGACCATTTGCCAAATTTCCGGCTTCTGGAGCCAACTGGCAATATAACTTTCCAGACCAAGTCACCAATTTGGAAGTCTTTAAGCCGGACCTTCTTATTGTAAGTTTTTGCCACCCGCAACTTTTCCTTCTCAATCTCTCTCAAAGCAATAACACGCTTGTCGGCTACTTCATCAACATTGTCCATCATCAAGCTACAGTAGTATTCAGCCGACAAGTCATTTTGCTTAGCAAACCTCAAGGCAGCCAGATTCACTTCTACTGGCAAAACGGCTTCTTGTCCATATACTAACTCAAAAGGAGTTGTTTTAGTTGCTCCATGCCTTGAGATTCTGTGAGCCTGATAGCGTGAATCACACGCTCGTTGGGAGACTCCAAGAGGAAGGTATGATGCAGTTCAGCAGCAAGTTTTCCCTCAGAAAGAAACCAAGGTTATCGAACCAGTAGGAGCAGCAACTCTTCAGAAGGTTGTTGGTGGCTCGCACGGCGCAATACGATCACCAACGTGGAATCTGCACACAACACAATCAAACTACTTTGCCCCAACGAAACAGTGAGGTTGTCAATCTCACCGGCTTGCTGAAAACAAAGGATTAAACGTATGGTGTGGAAAATGAGTATTAAATTGCAGAGAATGAAAAAGGAACAGTTTGCAGTTTGTGGTTGTTTAATCAGTGTAAAAGAATGGACCGGGGTCCACAGTTCACTAGTGGTGTCTCTCCATAAAAGATAACTAACATGTTGGGTGAACAAATTACAGCTGGGCAATTGACGAATAGTGAGCGCATGACAATGCATATACATGACATGATGACTACTATGATATTTAATTGGGCATTACGACATAATACATAGACCGTTATCCAACAGCATCTATGACTAATAATCCACCGCCGGGTTGTCATCCGAGTCCCCCGTTGGTATTAAGTTGCAAGCAACGGATAATTGCATTAAGTAAAGTGCGTAATGTAAACAAACACATATGCCCGTGGACATAGCATCGTTAGGTTATCCCTAGTGGCAACAGCACATCCACAACCTTAGAACTTTCTGTCACTGTCCCAGATTAAACGGAGCATGAACCCACTATCTAGCATAAATACTCTCTCTTGGAGTTACAAGCATCTACTTGGCCAAAGCATCTACGAGTAACGGAAAGCATGCAAGATCTTAAATAACATAAGATAGATTGATAATCAACTTGACATATATTCAATATTCATCGGATCCCAGCAAACACAACATGTAGCATTACAATAATATGATCTTGATCATGTAGGGCAGCTCACAAGATCTAAACATGATGGCACAAAGTGGAGAGACAACCATCTAGCTACTGCTATGGACCCGTAGTCCAAGGATGAACTACTCACGCATCACTCCGGAGGCAGGCATGGCGATGTAGAAGCCTCCGGTGACGATTCCCCTCTCCGGCAGGGTGCCGGGAAGAGGTTCTGAACCCTCCCGAGCTAGGGTTGACGGCGGCGGCGTCTCTGGAACTTTTCGTGGATATTTGCTCAGGTACTTAGGGTTTTCGCGTCGGGGGGAATAAGTAGGCGAAAGGGCGGCGGCTGACGACCCCCGAGGGGCCCACACCACCCTAGGGCGCGGCAGAGGGGGGCCCGCGCCCTAGGTGCGTGTGGGGCCCTCCTGGCCTCCTCTGCTCCTTCGTCCGTCAGGTGTGTTCTGGAAAAATAGGGCCCCGTGTAGTTTCGTCCAATTCCGAGAATATTTCCAGACTAGCTTTTCTGGAATACAAAAACAGCAGAAAACAGGAACTGGCACTTCGGCATCTTGTTAATAGGTTAGTCCCAAAAAATGTATAAAAGTGATATAAAGTAGATGCAAAACATGTAGCAATTGGTATAAAACAAGCATGGAACATCAAAAATTATAGATACGTTTGAGACGTATCAGCATCCCCAAGCTTAGTTCCTACTCGTCCTCGAGTAGGTAAACGATAAAAACAAAATAATTTTTGAGGTGACATGCTACCATCATAATCTTGATCATATAATATTGCAAGGCACATGTAAATGAATGAAGTGATCCAAGTCAATGGTCTATAATTTGCTACCAAATAGATAATGAGTAAACAATGAATCACACAAGCTAAACGTTTTCATGAATAGTACTTTCGAGACAAGCATCAAACAGTTTTGCATAAGTGTTAACTCATAAAGCAATAGTTTCTAATAAAAGGTATTAATCAACACAAAGGAAGAATTTAGTTTCAGCATTTGCTTCAACTTTCAACATATTTATCTCATGGATATTGTCAACACAAAGTAGTATAACAAGTCCAATACATTGCATATAACGCATGTTGTAACAAAGTTGACACTAGTGTTTGCTTGTGGAAGACAGAAAGAATAGGAAAACTGACTCAACATAAAAGTAAAAGAAAGGCCCTTCGCAGAGGGAAGCAGGGATTAAATCATGTGCTAGAGCTTTTAGGTTTTTGAAAGCATATAGAGATTGCATAAAATATTTGATACTCCTCCCAACCTTGCTAACACAAGCCATGGCTAACCGAATCCTCGGGTGCCTTCCATCAATCACATACCATGGAGGAGTATCTATTTTTGAGAGGTGTTTGTTAATTGTCAACGAATGGTAGCGGGTGAGAACAGTATTCTACCTGTCGAACGGACTTTTAAGAGCGGCTCCCATGAAGGACGTTATTTCTACCAGCAAGGCAGATCATCCCTCTTTCTCTTTGGTTTACACACATTCAGGTATTTCACTGTTTGTCATTGCTTACTGATGAATCAGGGCAAAAGTGTGAAGAGAATTAATTGGTTAAAGTTGTAATTAATTGGGACTGGGCACCCCGTTGCCAGCTCTTTTTGCAAGTTATTGGATAAGCGGATGTATATGCCACTAGTCCAGGTGTAAAAGTCCACTCGACAAATAGAATAAAGAATAACCACACTAATTCCTCATGAGCTAGTAAACATTGACACAAAAAGGGAATAATAACATTTTGAATAATTTAAAGGTAGCACATGAAAAATTTACTTGGAGTGGCAAGGAAATACCACATATAGGTAGTTATGGTGGACACAAATGGCATGGATTTTGGCTCAAGGATTTGGATGCACGAGAAGCATTCCCTCTCAGTACAGAGTTTAGGCTAGCAAGGTTATGTAAGCAAACAAGAATATCAACCCGTACACCAAGTTTTATATGACAAACATATTGCAAACGTTATAAGACTTCATACCGTCTTCCTTGTTAACCAAACCCTGTTATTAGAAAATATCTAGACCTTAGAGATACCACCGATGCAAACCAAATTTTCAACAAGCTTTACGGTAGTTCTTCACTAATAGGCTTAACTCATGTGATGCACAATTTAATCATGATCTACTTGTTAACTCAAAACAATTGACAAGCATCAAGTTATCCATTTTAGTGATCTACAAGATTAAGCAAGTTTTTCCTTATACCAATTACCACATGCAACATTTTCTGAACCAACCAAACACCAATCAATTTATTTCATCAACTCTCCAAACAAATATAAGTGAAGCAAGAGAGTACTTTCTACAAAAGAAAGCTAATAGCTCTGACAAGAGATACATGAAAACAAGAGCTAAAAGCTGAACAGCGCTAGATATGAATACTCAACAAATATAAGTGAAGAATAGGAGTATTCTCATGAAAAAGCGGAGCGTGTCTCTCTCCCAATCAAGAATGCTAGGGTCCAGTCAAGCTTTATTGAAAATAAAAGTGCAATACTGAAAATAAAAGCACACAGACGCTCCAAGAAAAGCACATATGATGTGAAAGAATTAAAATATAGTTTCACTAGAGATGACCTGATAATTTTGACGATGAAGAAGGGGATGCCTTGGGCATCCCCAAGCTTAGACGCTTGAGTCTTCTTGAAATATGCTGGGGAGATCCATGGGAGCCTCCCCAAGCTTAAGCTCTTCACTCTTCTTGATCCTATTATATCATCCTTCTCTCTTGACCCTTGAAAACTTCCGTCACACCAAACTCAAAGTAGATCTCATTAGAGGGTTAGTGCATAATCAAAAATTCACATGTTCTATAAAGACGCAATATGATTTGTTACTTTAAACATTAGCTACAGCCACTGATGTTATGTGAAGCTCTTCCACCCAAAAAAGAATTTCACTCAACACTAGTAAAAGAGAGAATGCAAAATAAAAAGGCATAATCTGTCTAAAACAGAACAGTCCGCAAAGACGAATTTTTTCGAGGCACTTACGACGCTCAGATCGAAAACTCTGAACTAATGAAAGTTTCAGACATTCATAAAGATTACGCACAAAAATTTCAGATTTAATTAACAATCTGGTGATTTTAGGAATTTCGTACAGTGAACAGCAAAAATCTGTTTCTGCGCAGCAATCAAAATTAAGCATCATCTTAACATTAGAGGCTACTCTTGGCACAACAATGCGAGAAAATAAAGATACAAAGGAGTTGCTACAGAAGTAAACAACTCCTTGACTCAATAAAAGAAAAATTGCAGAAAAAATAATGGGTTGCCTCCCATAAGCGCTTTTCTTTAACGCCTTTTAGCTAGGCACAAAGCATGCATCAAGTATTACCAAGTGAAGAAGCATCAACATTCTTACGCTTAGCTTCTTACCTTTTTATCTTTAGGAAATACTTGGTTACACATAGGTGAAGAGGCGAAATTCATAGTGCCTTGGCCCACATCTATTATTGCTCCAAAGCGTTTCAACAGAGATCTTCCAAGCGTAATTTGTCCTTCCTGCACATTCAATGACAAGATAATCAATAGATATTGTTATCCCTAAGAGTTTTGTAAATACTCCTTCGGCTACTTTGGTAATTTAATAGTATTATCACCCAAAGTTATACAATCTTCGCATTTGGAAAGCTCCCAAAGATTTAAGGAATCATAAATTTCTTGGGCATTAAACAGAATTCAGACATAATATCACAGCGAGAATGAAAAGTTTCACCATTTATAACAACTTTAGAGGGAATCCATCCCGATGGTTCAAAATTTACTGGCACATTATCATAATGTTCACGAATCTGATTATACCCTTCTTTTAGACCAGATATATTTCGTTTCAAGAGCGTTAAGTCTATCATTATGCTTGTCAAAGAATCAATTTTAGTGATTGGAGGGCTAGAAATTGTAATCAATTTTTTATAGCATTAAAAGCTTGATCCCCATCATAACGAAGGAAATCTCCTCCTACCACAGCATCTAAAGCATATCTGTAGCAAAGAACAAGACCAAAATAAAAGCTACTAAGAAGCAGGCTTAAAGTCATTTTAGGTTCAGTTTTAGCATAGGACTCAATATTCTAGACCAAGCATCTTTAAAACTCTCCTCACTCCCTTGCTTGAAAGTGAAGATCTCTTCTTCAGGTGACATTACTACTGGAACAGGGCTAGACATGATAACTAACAGAAAACAAAACTGAAAATAAACTAAATGCAAGTAACTAATTTTTTTGTGTTTTTGATAATTGAAAGCAAACAAGATAAAATAAAATAAACTAAGCAAGACAAAAACAAAGTAAAGAGATTGGAAGCGTGAAACTCCCTTGCAGAAGACTGCTGTCTCCCCGGCAACGGCGCCAGAAAATAGCTTGATGACGTGAAACACACGTTCGTTGGGAGACCCCAAGAGGAAGGTATGATGTAGTCAGCAGCAAGTTTTCCCTCAGAAAGAAACCAAGGTTATCGAACCAGTAGGAGCAGCAACTCTTCAGAAGGTTGTTGTCACGGCGCAATACGATCACAACGTGGAATCTGCACACAACACAATCAAACTACTTTGCCCCAACGAAACAGTGAGGTTGTCAATCTCACGGCTTGCTGAAAACAAAGGATTAAACGTATGGTGTGGAAAATGAGTATTAAATTGCAGAGAATGAAAAAGGAACAGTTTGCAGTTTGTGGTTGTTTAATCAGTGTAAAAGAATGGACCGGGGTCCACAGTTCACTAGTGGTGTCTCTCCATAAAAGATAACTAACATGTTGGGTGAACAAATTACAGCTGGGCAATTGACAAATAGTGAGCGCATGACAATGCATATACATGACATGTTGACTACTATGATATTTAATTGGGCATTACGACATAATACATAGACCGTTATCCAACAGCATCTATGACTAATAATCCACCGCCGGGTTGTCATCCGAGTCCCCGTTGGTATTAAGTTGCAAGCAACGGATAATTGCATTAAGTAAAGTGCGTAATGTAAACAAACACATATGCCGTGGACATAGCATCGTTAGGTTATCCCTAGTGGCAACAGCACATCCACAACCTTAGAACTTTCTGTCACTGTCCCAGGTTAAACGGAGCATGAACCCACTATCTAGCATAAATACTCTCTCTTGGAGTTACAAGCATCTACTTGGCCAAAGCATCTACGAGTAACGGAAAGCATGCAAGATCTTAAATAACATAAGATAGATTGATAATCAACTTGACATATATTCAATATTCATCGGATCCCAGCAAACACAACATGTAGCATTACAATAATATGATCTTGATCATGTAGGGCAGCTCACAAGATCTAAACATGATGGCACAAAGTGGAGAGACAACCATCTAGCTACTGCTATGGACCCGTAGTCCAAGGATGAACTACTCACGCATCACTCCGGAGGCAGGCATGGCGATGTAGAAGCCTCCGGTGACGATTCCCCTCTCCGGCAGGGTGCCGGGAAGAGGTTCTGAACCCTCCCGAGCTAGGGTTGACGACGGCGGCGTCTCTGGAACTTTTCGTGGATATTTGCTCAGGTACTTAGGGTTTTCGCGTCGGGGGGAATAAGTAGGCGAAAGGGCGGCGGCTGCGGACCCCGAGGGGCCCACACCACCCAGGGCGCGCAGAGGGGGGCCCGCGCCCTAGGTGCTGTGGGGCCTCCTGGTCTCCTCCTGCTGCTCCTTCGCTCCGTCAGGTGTGTTCTGGAAAAATAGGCACCCCGTGTAGTTTCGTCCAATTCCGAGAATATTTCCAGACTAGCTTTTCTGGAATACAAAAACAGCAGAAAACAGGAACTGGCACTTCGGCATCTTGTTAATAGGTTAGTCCCAAAAAATGTATAAAAGTGATATAAAGTAGATGCAAAACATGTAGCAATTGGTATAAAACAAGCATGGAACATCAAAAATTATAGATACGTTTGAGA